>JAAEAF010003942.1:0-78478 GCA_011037195.1 Triatoma infestans
TGAAACTTCCTGTTGATCGGAAAAACTTGGGACTCTGTATAGCTAATTCAGAATAGATCAATAATTAAAAAAAAAAAAAAGAACATGCCCAGATAAAGCCTTTATGTTTTCAAACCTGTGTGGTTGACCATAGTCAAAATATAGTAATAATAGTTAAATCAGCTGATTTAAGGCACAATAATTCATTCAGGTGCTCTTATAAAGACAAAAATAAAGATTATGTTATTAAAAAAAAATTAAAAAAGGAGTACATAACATCGCTATTTTATCTTCTCCGACCTCTTTACATCTTCCATCTACTTTAACCTAATATTAACATAAATTACGTCATACTTTCCTAATGATTACATAAATGTTTGTTACCATTTTTATTTTTACATTTTATTCTTACTGTATAAACGGGAATCCCAAAGTGAAATAAGTATTTAGAACCGGAAGTTCTATCTTCAGAAATCTTGTTATTTATGTTTTTTAACGGTTTAAAAATTGATTTCCTCCTTTCTTGGGGAATAAATATTTCTTTTCTGTCGACTAGTATTGCGACTTTATTGAAATATTTTTATTTTCATTTTTCTGCAATTTTTTGGGGGAAAAAAACGATTTTCTTTAAATAAATAAAAAAAACACAAATATAAGACTCACTTTTGGAAAATGTGTAACCTTTTTCTGGGAAAAATGTATTTTACATGGTGAAAATGTATTTTACGTGGCTAACATAAGAGAGATTTATTTCAATTTTATGAAAAGATATATATATAATATATGTATTTTTTAATTTTTTCTCCAATCGTTGAATAATGTGACGATTATTACACTAAATTTACAGAAGAAAGTTTATCTTTCACTCACAAGTGAATTACACACTACTTTCTCTCACTAGTGTGTAAAAGTAACATTATTCCACTCTAATTGGCCCGACATCTAGCGGTAATACGCAAAAAACAAGATCAACACAAATCCCAGTTACAACGGATTTGAGGTTATACCAAGCGGAACAAGTTAAAGAGAGAGAGAAAATACATTCTCAGTATTGCCCTTTTCATTTTTTTTTTTTGTTATATTCATATAAGTTTCGTTTCGAACCAATTTAATACAAATGCAGAACAAAATCTAATATTTAGCTCTGTGCGAAATATTTTATACAACTCGCTGTGCTCGTGCGGTGAACCTCTAAACTTGAGTGTGAAAAAGTCATACTTTTCTCACTTGTTAAATAAATAACTATTTTTTAAATTATGGCTCATCAGCATCTGTAGACCTTGACGTCCGGGCCTTTCCAATACGCTGCCGGGCACCAGATATTGAACTTATCTTAATTTTTTAATGTTATTGTTTATTATCTTTTCCATTTTAATGTCAATGTTATCTTTTTGATATGTTTTCATTTTCCTAGATTTTTAAGCTAATTTGTATTTTTTTTATTCTTTCCTTCACATGCTTAAAATAAAGCGAAGAAACTTGGATGAGCATTCCTTTTTGAATAAATTCATAGAATAATAGGCGCTGAGTTCATGTGTCGTCACTTCCAAGTTGGTAGTAGAATGTTCTAGAAGACTGGAAGAGCTTTCTACCTTGAGGGAGGTACTTCCAGTCTGAGTACCAGGTAGTATGGGAAATTTTGGGCATTAAAAGGTGGATGGGTTTCTCCAAATTAGACGCCTCCCTCCCTTTCACTGGTCTCGAACCTGCTGTTTGTTGTGTCTTAAGGCATATGTCCGTCAAGTTTTCAGCTATCGATAGACTCATCCCTACCAATGAACTCAGTTTTGTTGTCAGCAGTCTAAGATGCTCATTGATAGTCTCCGGACTGGGCTATTAATGAGATGTTAATGTGTCTTTCACAAATCTTTCTCACGCATCTGGTTGGTCCCCTTACTAGGCAATAGTGGTCTAAGGATACACCTCTTTAGTAATGGAGGCAGGCCTCTTTTGTAGAGTTTGCGAGAGTTAGAAGAAACACTCATACAACTTATGAAATTTTGCTTTGATTATGAAGAAATAAGATACAGGTCTTTGGTCGGAACAGAATATCTATGGAAGTGCTTAGACTATTTTTGGCTTTAAGGTTATTGTACGCGCATAGCGTATACTCGGAATTGTAAAAAGATAAGCGCTTAGTGAAGCCCGCAGACCCACTAAGATGGAATACCAAGTAATTACGAAGAGTGGCTAAGAAATTTGTATTTTCTTAACTTGAAGATGCGGTCGAGAGAGCGAGAAGCGTATGCTGAGCTGGAGAAGCTGTGAAGGACTTTATGAAGTGTAAAAAGTGTTTACACATATACACAGGAGACTGTATGGGGGTGAGTGAAGGGAAGATACTGTAAAGATAAACTGGTGAATGGAATGGAGAAAGCGTGCGATTGGTGATGCGAATAAGTCCTCTCGGAAGCTGGTTGAAGGCAGAGATGAAAAACCTATGTTATAAGCACATACACCCGAGGAGGCGATGAATCTTATTAAAGAAGCAGTTTAGAATGAAGCAGTTAACATTTTGATGCAGTAGAACCATACGCAAATATTTTCACTAGAAGAAACCAAGCAGGCAAAGAACGAAAAGGGATGTATTAACAAAAGAAAAAAGGCTGACGCGAATCCCCCAACAGCCAGAGAATTGGCGGAAGAGAATTAAAGGGCTGAAAGCAGGTTGTATGTCCGGACTTCGCGCGCGCTTGTGGAAATTATACTACTACAGACAGATAAACATTGCAAGACGATGCAACAGTTATGGTCCGATTATTTGTTCGGATTGCGGTGAATCTTATAGTTGGGTAAGACCCGGGTCTGGATATTTGTTTCCTAGACTCGGTTTGTTGTTGTTTTTCTTTGGGGTAGCGATATGGACCCAGTTTGGTCTCCCTCCCCACAGACGAATAATAAATAATACATAAGCACTCTTACAGTTAATGCACATATTATAAAAAAGTTAAACAATTTTCTTTTGAAGCCTTTGCCCTAACATAAATATAAGAGGGTGGTGGATCACATAATCTACCTAAGGGCAGACATGTGAATTAATACATAGTAGTGTAGTCGACAGCGCCCAATACATCAAACAAATCTGCCACACCAGCTTTTCTACCTTCAGCGAAAATTTTGGCCATCAATAGGTGCAAAATCAGATTAAGATACTGATCACTAGGAAACAGAGAGTTCTTTAAATTTATTTAATAGACAGCTCTTAACATCAGTGTAGCCATATTAATACATAGTTGTTTTTTTTTAAATACTCATTTCTAAATTATATGGTTTTAAAACAATTAATAGCTAATAATTACGAACATAAATTTCAGATTACAATAAACACATGAACTTATTGCGCAACTGTACTCGTTTTTTTTTTTTTTTTCTGTTTTTATGTGTGAGTTGTTTAGTGATACGACATTACAAGGAGGACCTCATTAAGTAAGAGTGAGAGAAAGTGATGATTATGAGTATGAGTTAAGAAAGAGCCATCTGCTAGCGGTCCATTTATTTAAGAATTGCACTTAACCTTAGCTATGTTTTTTAACTGTTTATGTGTTGACGGGTTATTGCTGTTATGATCATTTCTTTATGTAGCACTTAAAAACATAGTTACGTAAATCAACGAATATATATATATAGACACACACAGTAGAGGAAACTGTATTATTGAAGTTAATAACCTATTTGCAACGGTTAACTAGTAGAATAGGTCTCAAATTTAATTGAAGATTTTTAGTCAAGAAATACAGGAACTCATTGGAATCTTCAAAATAATGGTAGTATTTATTGACTTGGAATATTTAATAATTCCATTCCTTGATGCCCATCTCTTAATTTATACAAAAAAAAAATTCTCTGGTGAGAAACACTCGCACAACAGAAAATTATAAATGCCAAAATTTTGTACAAACTTCAAAATCTTCACTAAAAATGTTTATTTCTCATCAATTTTGTATCAATGGGAAAAATCTAAATTTAATTTAATGACGTTTATTCTTGAGGAAATCAAAATCTTCCACCCTCTTCCTAAACTTCTGGAAAAAATCTAGGGTTAAAAATTTCAAACAAAAATAATACGTCTCTGAATTCATAGTTAACGTAACAAACATTAAAAAAATAAATCTGGTGTGAAACACTCACACAACTTTCTCTAACTCCAGTTTTCAAAATTATAATTGACAAATTTTATAGTTTGTGTACCAAATTTGATGAAATTCTTCGAAAAACTGAAAAAAAAAAAAAAACTGCCCAGTAAAAGCGTATTTCCGGTTTACTAATTTTCTTGAAACTCGGAATTTCAGCCATCTATTTATTTCTAATTAATTTTGTTTTTGATGATAGAATTGTTATAATCAACTATGATTGCACTTTATAAAAAAAAACATAACCCCACCCCCCACTCCCCCATAACTGCCCTTAAATGAATTTTCCCAAAGAAATGTTTTAAATAAAAATTGTAGATCTTTGTATGTTTAGTTTATATAAGAAGTTTCAAGGAAATCGTTGGAGACATTTTTTGAGAAAATCGCGAAAAAGTGGAAAAAGTGGTAAAGTAAACGCATTTCCGGTTTATTCGATTTTTTTTTAAACACGGAATTTCAACAACATATTTAATTCTAATTAACATTATTTAGGTGATACAATCGTTTGATAAACTGAAATAGTACTTTAGATGAAAACCTAACCCCACCCTTCCCCCATAACTGCCCTTAAATAAATTTCCCCAGAGAAACATTTCAAATAAAAGTTGTAGCTTTTTGTATGTGTAGTTGATATATACCAAGTTTGAAAAATCGTAGCAGCATTTAGAGAGACAAAAAACAAAAGTAAAAAAAAAAAAAAAAAAAAAAAAAAATTGCCCCACTTTGGTTGAGGAATTTGACAGATGACCCCTGTCAGATGCCATGGTGATACCTAAATGGAATATCAAGTTTCAACTTTCTACGATTTTTCGTTTTTGAGCTATGCTGTTCACATACATACATACATACATACATACATACATACATACACACACAACACACACACACACACACACACACACCATTTGATAAATACCACTTTTTTGGACTCAGGGTACCTCAAAACGGATATTTCCAGTGAAAACTCGAAATCGAAAATTTGACACGAGTACAATACTTCCTCTTACTAGGAGTAAGTGAAATTAATATGTCAGTATTTTTATGGAGAAAAACGTAGAATTTTTTTTTTTTTTATATTATTATTAAATTCATTTATACATTGTACATATTTATTACATCATGTAACTGTGAAATTCGTGTCACAAACTGTGATGCACTGAATCTCTCCTAAGACTCAACGTCACAATCAGTGGCGCATGTTGAGAGAAGCCAACCAATGCTGGAACTCTCAGTGTATGAAAAGGGAGCTAGGTATTTAGGAGGTCGCGTGGCCCCCAACGTTTTTCAAGCGATGTGGAGGATTGTCAGGATCGGTGGATGATGATAGGGCTTGTGCAGTGGGATTGGGATGAGTTTCTAGGTTATCGTGGAAATTAAGGAAGCGTGTATGGATTAGTTCGTTAACGAATGGGGCATTGAGGTCTTTGTGGAGAGTAGAATTTGAGACATAATAGGGAACGTTGACAATATGGTGAAGGACTTTAGATTGAAAGAATCGGATTCTCTGGATGTTGGATTGTTTCGTGGAACCCCACAGCTCAGCTCCGTAGGTCCAGACAGGTCTCAGCAATGTTTTGTATAGAGTCAGTTTGTTTTATATGTTCATGGTTGATCTCCGCCCAAGCAGTCTTCGTAGTTGTCCATAATGTGTATTTAATACTTGCTTTTTTCAGTCTCGTATGAGTGTTCCATGTAAGTCGACTGTCTAAATACAGTCCTAGGTAGCGTTGTCGCGTATTTAAAACCCCGCGAATTTAAATTGCTTAGATTTCCTGTGGCAGTTTAGGTTGTTGGTCGCCAGGCGAACTCTTTTGTTCTATTCGTGGGTTATTAACCCTGAATTATTTAAATTTCATGTTTATAATAATTTCTTATCACGCTTAAAGTGTGTAACATTTTTATATTATTTGTAATATGTTGGCTGAAACTTTACAAAGCCTCTAATTGAGCCCAGCTCAGGCACTATTTGTCTTACCTTCAGCCAATCAAATTCATCCATATGGCGTACGAACACTTGTGCCTGTCCGCCAAGGGAAGCGTAACTTTGACTTTGTCTTGTGTGCCAGCCATTACTATGTATTAATAACTTGTTGCACTTTATCTCGCCTCTGTGTGTGTGTGTGTGTGTGGCGTTATCAGTTTTTGTGCGTTTTGTCAGTGGAAATTTCATTTTTTGTGGCCTAACAGCTCAATTTACTTCAGCTGCTGCAGTCGTACAATTATAAAGTCGATTCTATCTCGTCATTTCACCAAGTTGGGCTGTTTGAATACTTCAACCTGTTTTCAGCTAATTTATTCTTGCAATACATATCACTACAAATCATACGTACCAAGCTTGGTACTGGTAAAGATTCCACTTACTGAGATGTAGCTCTTATTCTCTATTTTTATTAATTACTATTATTTATTATTATATTTTCTTATCTCTTTCGAGCTACTTACCTTTACATATTTAAGTGTTGCATTTTAACCATAACTCTTGGCAAGACCTTTGTGCAGAGTGGTTAAATTCACGAATTTGGCTACTAGCAGGTTCTTCACTTACTTCAAGGCTGAAACCAGATAATTACGCTAGGTATTTTATTATATTTTTTAAATACCTTTCATTTAATATTTTTGCCATTCTATTGGGCATCTTTTACTTGTGCCAGTGTGTAAAACTTTCTATTAGTTTTCAGCTAACCTCACCCATACTCACTTATTTGAATATTTTACTGCTTTAGTTGCTTGTAACCACTTTAAGCTGATCAGCTTGAGTTTTTTGCTTACTAATAGCGTTTCTTCATTACAAAACTAAGCACCTTTCTTATACGAGAATAGCTGTTTTGCCTGGCACGTCGACAACCACTGTAACGCATACAATCTCTCTCACCATTTGGTCAAGGTTAAGGGATATTTCTTTTACCTTTTCATTTCTGGTTCTATTTAACAACTATTTCGTTGTATAGTTCAATCCTTCACTGTGAAGATGTATCCGTACCTTGACCCACTCAATTACTTTCTATTTTGTGACCACTTTTCTTCAGTTATAACCATTTGCTAACTTTTATCTAATCTTCATTATTCAGGTTAACTCCTGATGGGCCTCCGATCTGGAAATTGACACCCGCCTCATGGAAAAGGATATGGTGCTCGCTATTCGACTATAGAGTCCATCCGTTTGGCGTGTAAGCTCGAGCATGCTGGTTTGGTGTATTTTCTCCATGGCGACGCTACCACAATTGTTTCCAATTGGGTTATAGATAGCATCAAGCTATTCTGCTCTAAGCTCTGTGCGGAGCGTTTGAAAATACTGTATTGTGGACATTGGAGATTCAAGACCTTAATAAATAGAGATTTATTTGTTTGTTAATTCTTGATGGTGTTTTTTGTTACCCCCAGGTCTTCATTCCAGGTTTCTTTTAGTTTTGGACGTTTACTATTCCGCACAAACGTACTTACGTGGAAGACGGTATTACAACTTTATATTTTATTTTTGTCCTAAGATAAATATAATGAAGTTGTGGGGGGACAAGTACCGCTAACCAGGCAGGGAGTAAAAGTGATTCCAAAAAAACTATTTTTTAAAAATGCATTTCCGGTTAATCGATTTTCTTCAAATTTGGTATTCTATCAATGCATCTAATGTTTATTAATAGTACTTTAAGTGGTAAAAACCTTAAATTATATTGAAATAACCGGAAGTGCATTTTTACTGAATAGTTTTTTTTTTGTTTTTTTTTTTTAATTTTTCTCGAAAACGCCTATAACGATTTTTTTGTTAAACTAGAAATGCTAAGTGAACAGTTAGTTGAAAAAAAAACGTATCAATTTTATCACTTTCCGAATAAATTGATTTTACGTAGTTCTGTGGAATTTGTGACGTTGAATTTCGACCTAGGCACCCAGATAAATTAATGCCTTAAGCGTTCTTACAAAATAACAGTTCAATCCAAATATACTTTCTACCAACTATATATATATATATATTTTATTTTTTTTTTTAATTTAAGGCGTCTCAACATCTGTGGTCATTTGCGCCCGGAGCCTTCTCAGTGCACTGCCGGCCTCCGGACAGTGTTCTCCCGTTACAGACAATACTGTCCATCACCGGACAGTGAGCTGTAAGGGACTCCTAGGAAGAGAAAATCTAAGGGCAGCAAGGCTGGATTCGAACCCGTGATCTCCGCGTTGCTAGTCCAGCGCGCTACCACTGAGCTAATCCCTTCCCAATATATAATATTAATATACAGTGAAAAATGTTTTACACGAAACTGAGGGGACCGAAATATTTTTTCGTGTTAAACGATAAAATAGCGGTTTGTTATCGTCCCGATTTCTCTGCCATTTGTGCAGTAAAAAAAATAAGTTTATGTATTAAAATTACAAAAAAAAAAACACAAAATTTGCTGATTATAACACAAATTTCTAAAAACTAACTGAAATGTTTTGACAATGGCGGTGCCTTTACCTACTCAAAGACAAGCCTAGTAGCAAGTGTGGCCACCATTGTTTATTTTGTTCTGTCGTAACGAAAAAAAATAATAAACCAAAAAAATCTGCGTCACGATTGTGACTGCAGAAAACAGGTATACTTTGTTCGTCCGGGAAATGAAATCTTTTCATGTTAAGCGATATTTGTTTCGTGTTAAGTGAAAAAAAAAAAAAAAAAAATGTATGAAATTACATAGTATTTTGACGGGACTGCAAAATGATTTCGTGTTAACCGATTTTTCATGTTAAACGTTTTCGAGTAAACGTTTTTCGATATATATTAAAAGCATTGGTAGAATTCCAAATTTGGAGGCAATCAATTAATCGGACGGTGATGACTTTTACAGAATAGGTTTTTGAGATTTTTCTCGAAAATGGCACCAATGGGATTTTCATAAATTTGGCATGATCAATTGAGCACTAAATGTGATAAGACCAATAATACGTTTGTAAAATGTTGCAGAAAATTGTGAATTACTAGTAATAGATTAAAGTAACTCAAGTAAGTTCTATTTAAATAGATATTAAGCCATGTTAGAAAACAAAGACAGAATATTAAATCACGATTAGAATATTTAAACAAAGTGAACATAATTATTAAAGCGTATGCAATACTAAAAAGCTTAATAATTTAATCATTACATGCTCATTATGGATGCCTGAATGGCTGCCAAACAAATAGAATGTACTTGGGTGAGTTTTTTTTGTTATCTGTTTGTGAAAACAGTTTGGCATTGTAACAGCAAGAATTATTTGTAACATGTTACAACTGTAATTATTACTAGGTGTGTGTTTTTTTTGTACATACAGTTTGACCCTGATTTACTATTATTACCGTCACATAAATAAATCAAGTATTATTGAGTTTTATTAATATGACTGTGAATCCTTGCCTATGCATCGTCAAGCAAAAAACTCAAATGAATTCCTTAAGTTTTCGGCTAGACATTGCAACTTACTTCAGACTAGCTGCTAGTTAACTTAAAACAAGATTCTCTCCAAAAATGTTTTTTTTTTTATCCAACACCCTCGTCGTTGGCCTTCTCGGCCATTCGACTCCTCGCAGCCCAGTACAGTGTGGCTTGATTCTTCAGAGACGATTTTTGTAGGCCACTTCTCACGTCCTGTAGCGCCACACATGTAAGTAAGTGGTCCGCATCCATTTCTGCCATCCGGCACAATGAGCAAATGGGCGAATCAACCACACCAATTCTATGTAAGTGTTTTTTTTTAAGTAGTCATGTCCAGTGGCCAATCTGAAACATGCTGTAGCGCACTGCCTAGGCAAGTCGTGTTTGGGGGACGCACAATGGAGTCCATCGCTTGCCCTCTGAACATCGCCGCATGTATTAATTCAGCATTATCCGGAAAGAATCTGTGGCCACTCTTTTTGCAGTGTGTGCAGTGAAATCCTTTTATTAGGCTGCTGCATATTGCTGCTTGCTTTGGCTAGTGTATCCGCCTGGCTCATTGCCAGATATATCACAGTGGCTCGGGATCCACTGCAACACTAAATCTCTTCCCTGTCGAAAGAGACTGCCGGCTAGGTCCTTGCAGCATTCCACGGTATCATCGCCACTGATTAGCGATGGTTAGAATTGCTCCTTGGGAATCTACAAACAAAACAATCTTGGTCCAGGGTTCCTTGGCAACTGCCTCGAGAGCAAGGTTATTCGCAGTCATCTCCCCATCAAAATTGGAGGCCAGCCTGCCAACAGGTACGGAAAGCTGAAATACATGAAAGTAAACACCAGCTCCCGCATTACACGAAGCACTGGCGGCCGAACCATCCATCTGTGTAAACATGAGTCCATTCCGAGGGAGGGTAGCAAATCTGAATGGTTTCCATTGCGATAGCTTTCATGATCAAAGGCGGAGTCCTCACATCTTTAATTACCTCTTCAATCAGCTGTGTTCTACATGAGGGAAGCCGTCTAAAAAAAATCCAATTAGTATTACTAGGAAGCAATTGCGGTAGAACAGTGCTCATACCTAACTGGGCTCTGAGTTCCTTGACACGATGTGTAAAAGCTGTCTTGGCGTTTTCAACCTTTTCACAACTTCAGTGTCCTGTGTCCAATATACATTACCAGATCTTGTCATTCTTTCATAAAGTACGACTGCGGCCTTAGAAAGTCTAAAAATATAAGCCTAAAGATGTCATTACAAGGCCAACAAAAAGTGCATATAGTTAAGTGGCGCTATCTTCTGGACAGCAAAATTATCATTTCTAGGCAAATATTTGATCTCCCAACACTTCTAGATTTATGCTAGGATAAATAAAGGGTAAAAGTTGAGAATTAAAGAAAAATTTGTAGTAATGCCTATTTTTTCAGGCGGGCTAAACGTCCAACTATCAAATAGGTGTCGTGGACGGGGGCGGAAGCACCTACTTTACTAATAACATTTTTTAAACAAATATAAAATTTAGCAGTTATACGCTGGACTCGAACTGGTGACCTCCCACTTACAAGTCCATGCTCATAACCACTACACCAACACCCGCCCCTAAATTTGTCATTATATGCAAATAATAATAATAATACAATATTGTAATAAAAAACAAGCAATAATAGAAAGTCGTGTGAGTGTTTCATAACAGATTTTTTTATATTTCTCTTATTCCCACTAGTAAAAGGAAGTATCACGATGGTGTCAAATTTTGGAAGTTGAATTTTCACCGGAAATACACGATTTGAGTTCCTCTAAGTACGAAAAAATGTTTCTAGCAAATGGTCTATACGATGTGTATGTTGTCTATCTATCACTGGCTCTCTGCCTGTTGTCTCGCTATGTCTATCCGCCTATCTCTCTCTCTCACTCTGTGTGCATGTGTGTCTGTTCAAAATATCTCAATAAAAGGAATACAATACGTAGCTCAAACTTTGATGATTGGTTAAGTCACCATCTGCATTCAAGCAGCAAGGTTTCGATCACAAGTCATCAACCGGAAATGCAACTGTTACTGAATGTTGTTTTTTATTTTTATTTTCAGGAAAATTTTCTAGGAAAACGAGTTTTCTGAAAACACAGGAGAAGCTGCAACTTTAAGCTTATCTGTAAATGCAATGTATGGTTCTATTATCTATATAATTAATAAGCATTGCTAGAATTCATTTTTGAATAAATTTGTTTTAACACAAGTATAAATCCCGATCCTGTTTCCGCATCCCGTGCACTATAATCCCATATCATCTCTCTACAAGACTGGCTTATCCGGTGGAGAATAAAGGGTCAATCCCACTAAAAGCAAATGCATTTCCTTCGCCCTCCGTCGCGCTACTCTCCCGGCCATCCTCCTTCATGGGACCATAATACCGACAGTCGACAAAGTCCGATATTTAGGACTTTATCTAGATAAAAGATTTACTTGGAATCCGCATACACGATTAAAAAGACTTGAACTAAACAGACGTTACAAACTTCTCTCGAGAGACTACTTGACCTACGCTCTATACTTTCCCTTGAAAACAAAAGTCTTATCTACAACACTATTATAAAGCCCTTCTGGACATACGGAAGCGAGGTCTGGGGTTCGACCAAGCATTCAAGCTTTCCAATCCAAAACCCTCAGAAGAATTACCAATACCCCGTTCTATGTTTCCAACCTAACCCTTCACACTGACCTCAAAAAATCCCTTTTGTCCATCAGTTCATAAAATTACGTTGTAAGAAATTCCATGACCTCACATCCAACCATTCTAACCCTTTAGTCCAACAACTCTCTTCTCTTTCTATTCCACACAACCCTTCCAGGAGACTGAAACGCCACTGGCCACGCGACTATCTAACTTCTGTTAGCATTTTTTAGTAAATATTAGGGAGTACCTCCACTGGGAGGCATCTCCTAACAAATTGTATGTCTGTATAGTTGTGGATTTCTTAATAAAATACAAAAAAAAAAACAGAACTATAGATTTACAGAATTGGTTTCACGATTTTTTTTTTTTTTTTTTATAGTTCCTCGAAAACTTGATGATTGGTTCGCATGAGTTTCTACTAAACTTGGAATATTAACTTCCGGATATAGACCTATCACTTTTGTTTCGTAAAAGTTTCAGAAATGTTTATTTTAAGAGATCTGGTAAATCAATTAATCAGGTTTACCTGTATTGTTTCAAGAACGATTTCTACCTTGTCTCCTGGTTATGGTAAAGCTTATGGAAACTAATAATAACTTTACCAAAACTCTGATTCTGTTATTTCAAAACAGAATATATTTAAAAGTAAGTAATAAACAGAAACACAATTTTAAACAATTAGAATGAAAACAAAAATACCAATCATTAAACAGTAAGTAATTTCGAAATACAGACATATAACTAATTTTTTCACACAATAATAATAATTAACCACAAAGTGTAACCTCTCTCTTCGGTAGTCGTCACGTGATTTTAAAAAAAATATCGATAAACATCGACAAACATCGATAGGCCGGACATGTATATTGCGGTTTCATTTTTCCTGTGAGCTGATAAACGCCGTGGGTCACATGCTGGATAGCCGGTGCTGCCCTAATCACCAACAAATTATAATCCCTACCGCCAATATTGTGGTGAATGAATATTTTGGTTGAAACTATAAAACTTCAAAAAAATAAAAATAAAAATAGATAATAAAAATTAGGAAATTAGTTTAATACAAAAAACATATGGTCACAACTAAACGAAAGACATAGTAATCCAAGGTCGTGAAGCATTATGTACACTAAATTAGCATATTATATTTTAATAACGCCGTATATATATATAAATTTATCTTACTATATCTAACTTCCAGGAAATGTGAAGTAAAAACTAAGGCGTTTCCTCAATGAGTTAGCCTGGTCCATTCAAGAAATAAAACGATTCACATTATATTATTTAATATATCTTAGCATATCCGTCAACTAGGAAAGCGGGTTATAAAATAAAAGATGACACACTTTCAAATGAGTCATTACGTTTTTTTAGAAAAAAAATTGAAAATTTTTATTTGAGTTTAATAAATCTATTAACAGTTTTATTCATTTCTATTTTGTATGAATATTTTTTATGGCAGCTAATTTTAAACGTAATCGTACACGATTAAAGATAATCCTCGTGAAGGACGGCCAAGAACTGCAACTACCGAAGAAAATATCGAGAAGATACACAATATTTGTAGTTCTAGATAGATCGACGATTAAAAGTATATGAGATAGCGAAGCTGTAGGCATCTCAGAAGAAAGAGTACGGCACATTTTATAAGAAGAACTCAGTATGAGAATGCTGCGTGCAAGATGGATGCCGCATTTGTTAAATGGTGATCACAAACAAATGAGGAATCGAGTTTCTCAGCAATGTTTTAAGAAGAATCCTACCGATTTTCTGCGCTGATTTATTACGATGGATTGAAACATAGGTTTACCATTTTACAACAGAGTCAAAACAACAATCCAAGCTGGTGGTTCTGCACCAAAAAAAGCAAAGACAATTGCATCGACTGGAAAGGTTATGGCTAGTGTTTTTTGGAGATTCCAAAGGGATTCTTGTAATTGACTACCTGCCAAAGGGTCAAACAATTAATGGGGAATACTACGCACGTCTTCTTCACCAGCTAGATGAAAAAATTAGATAGATAAGGCTGGTTTGCAAAAGAAAACAATTCTTTTTTATCGGATAATGCACCCGTCTAGAAAGGCGCTTTGGCAAAAGGAAAAATAAGGGAACTGAAGCATGAATTGTTGGAACATCCTCCCTATTCGCTAGATTTGGCTGTCTCTACTTTCATCTATTCCCAAACCTTAAGAAATTTGTGGTTAGAAAACGTTTTGGGTCAAATGAAGAGGTGTTAGCAGAGGTACATGGATATTTTAAAGACCTTCCAGAATCGCACTTCAGGGACGGAATCCAGTTATTGGAAAAACGTTGGACAAAGTGTATTAAACTAAAGGGAGACTACATTGAGAAATAGATGCCTTTATAAAATGAAAAACTCATTTTTACTACGAGGCCTAGAAATTTTTACCTTGCCCACATATAATGATGATGTTTAAAAGAAGTAAAAGGCGATTTATGATAATGAGAGAGTAGAGAGAGTGACGGACTGACTGTTAGAGTGACTGTGCGAGAACGGTGCTCGTAGAGTGTTGATGGTAGTTCAAAAATAGCGTTTGGATGAGAGTGTGTTAGCGGTCAGGCGCCCTATTCAACCTGGACCAGCCCTTACTCTCTTTAACTTCTCCTTCCCATGCCTAGATACGCTCCCGTATAACAAGCTGAAACAGTTGTTTAGAGGAAATTATAACCCTACCATTCCCAAAACCCCTTTAAGTGATTTCTTCCTGAAAATTGATGCAAATAAAAGTCATAAACCCATATGTATTTGGTATTTTGTCCGTCGAAAGCCACCTCTTTAAGGGGTCCAAACAAATGGGAGTCCGATGGGGCGAGATCGAGGCTGTAGGAGGATGTGGAAGGATATCCCACCCCAATTTTTGAAGTGTTTCTTGAGTTAAATGTGCCGTGTATGGGCGCACGTTGTCATGAAGCAAAATCACGCCTTTAGTCAAGAGTCCACGAGTTCAGTCCATGAGAATCCACCAGTTCAGCTACCAGTTCAACAGTAATACGCCTGTTGTCCTGAATTAGCGCGTTAATGCGAGATTCGTGGGAAGAAGTTGCAACTTCAACCGGTCGTCCACTTCGTTGCTCGTCAGCTCGTCACAGTTACACGGCCACTTTTAAACTATTCTATCCATTTGTAAACGAGTTCGAACGGTTCAAACAATTATTTCCGTACACTTTCAACATTCTTTCGTGGATTTCACATCTTTGATACGCTCTGCAACTAAAAATCTAATCACTGGGCGTTGTTCTTCCGAGGTGCCATGGTATAGCGGATTCGCCATTGTTAACTGAATACATTTGAGGTTATGATTATTAAATACAACACTAAATACTGAGAAACTAAATACAAAACTTGCTGCATTGAAACTATTGTATTGATTAAACAAACCGTTTCTGAGTTACAGCGATTTGACTCGTTACTTATTGAATAACCCTCGTAATTTAGTTTATATAAAGTTTGAAGAAATTCGAAGTCATTTTCGTGAAAAAAAAAACAATTCCTTAATTAAAACCGGTTCTTCCGGTTGAGATATTTTTTTTGAAGATAACTTATCGTCGGATCATTTGGTGACATTAAAATTGAATGTCAAGTTTCAGCTTCCTGCAATGTTTCATTATTGAGCGGGCAGTCTGTTCTAAAAATCCAGTATTTCAGATTCAGGAGACTGCGAAATGTGTATTTCCGGTGAAAATTCAATTTGTAAAAATTTGGCAAGATCGTAATACTTCCTCTTACTATTTATTATTACTAAGAGAAAATAATAACTTTAAAAAAGTAAAACAGCTGTTAAAGATTGTTTTACAATAACCATTTCCTGTAGTTTTCAACTTTTTTATTCGACAAGGTCATCAAGAGTTTATGTTTTGTTTAATTCACTAGAAGTCATAAAATTATATATGTATATGCATTGATCTATGTGGTGAAGTAATTAAATATTCCAATAAAACTAATAAGAATACAATCATTTTCTAATAGTTACATATTCCCTGTGCAGCTTTTTTCATTACAATCTGTTCTGAATAGTAAGTTGTTTCGCCGTTGATTTTATAATTTAAAAAAAACAAATAGACAGAAGCCTATAAAAAATTAAATTTTCAAACAAAAAGTGATAGAATTAAAAAGAAGTGTAACTATTTAAATATAGAATAACCATTGTAGAAATTTGCAAAGAATAAAATGGGTTTGTCCGAATTATTCTGAAACCTTCGCCGTAAGTTATTATTCGGAAATATTAGGTTGAAAGTTTCTAGGACTTTTGTAAATTTAATTATAACTGTTCTCAGACAAACATGCAAAAAAAACACTCACAAACACACACACACACACACACACACACTCAGTTCAATCTCTAAAAACAATGTTTTTTCGAACTCAATGATGTTCCGGTAAATATTCTCTCCCAAAATCTACAATCAAATATTCTAATAGATTTTCAAGTATTTTTATAGATTTTTTTTTTTTTTTTCACTTTCTCTTTGTAGGGGTAGTGAACCCCCACCACTCATCCACACTAGCGAGTGAACCCCACCACGCGTCAGAGAGAAAGAGCCCCTCTCGAGAGAGAGGAGAGGAGAGGCCAGTTGGATATATATACGAGAGACAGAGTCAAAAAAGATATCTGTTCACAGTCTCACACTTGAATTGTACACATCGTTTAGCCACGTCAGTCAGTCTGTTCGTTCTTGTAGTGTTAAGTATACAGTCCTTGGCAGTCAGTCATATGCATATATATCAATTATAGATATCTTATACCGATATTAAGGTGTTATTTATCTATCAAACATCCACAACCAACATCTCCTCCTACAGATGATGTAGGGGTAGTGAACCCCCACCACTCATCCACACTAGCGAGTGAACCCCCACCACGCATCAGAGAGAAAGAGCCCCTCTCGAGAGAGAGGAGAGGCGAGGCCAGTAGGATATATATACGAGAGACAGAGTCAAAAAAGAGATTCTGTTCACAGTCTCACACTTGAATTGTACACATCGTTTAGCCACGTCAGTCAGTCTGTTCAGTTCTTGTAGTGTAAAGTATACAGTCCTTGGCAGTCAGTCATATACATATATATCAATTATATATCTTATACCGATATTGAGGTGTTATTTATCTATCAACATCTACAACCAACATCTCCTCCTACAACCATTACATCTTACTCCTAGTTAGAGGAAGTATTGTAATTGTGTCAAATTTTCGATATCGAGTTTTCACCGGAAATATAAGTTTTGAGGTCCTCTGAGTCCAAAAAAGTGGTTTTTAGCAAATGGTCTTTGTGTGTGTGTGTATGTGATCAGAAATGCTCAAAAACGAGAAACCGTAGAAAGTTAAAACTTGATATTCCATTTAGGTATCATCATGGCATCCGACAGTGGGTCATCTGTCAAAATTCCACAACCGGAAGTACTACTTTACTTGTTGTTTTTTTTTTTTACTTTCTTGCGTTTTTCTCAAAAATGGCTACGACGATTTTCTTTAAACTTGGTATATGAACTACACATACCAAGATCTATAACTTGTATTTAAAACATTTCTGTAGGAAAATTCATTTAAGGGCACTTCTGGGGGAGAATTGGGGGTTATGTTTTTCTCGAAAGTGCTATACAATTCTATCATCCAAACAAAATTAATTAGATATAAATAGATGGCCAAAATTCCAAGTTTTAAGAAAATTAGTAAACCGCTTTTACTGGACATTTTTTTCAGTTTTCGACGAATTTCATTAAATTTGCAACATGATATTAATATATATTCGAAGCATTGAAAGAATTCCAAAATTTGAAGAAATTCGGTTAGCTGGAAATGTGACTTTATTGAATAAGTTAATGAGTTTTTTGGAATTTTCTCGAATACGACAATAACGATTTTGTTTAAACATATTTCGAGGGTCAATCAATAAGTAAGGAGACAAATCGCTATAGCACAAAATGTTGATTTATTTAATCAATACAAAACTTTGGCTACTTTTCAACATAGTCCCCAGCAACATCTATACACTTGTCCCATCGTTCTTCTAATTTGTTGTGTATGCCTCTGGTATAAAATTCTTTGGGTTAATCTCGAAGCCACTTTTGCACCTGATTTTAAACTTCTTCATTAGATTGAAAATGTTTCCCACGTAGATCCTCTTTAAGGGGTCCAAACAAATGGAAGTCCGGATGGGGCGAGATCGGGGTTATAGGGGGAGATGTGGAAGGATCTCCCGCCTCACTTTTTGAAGTGTTTCTTGAGTTAACTGTGCCGTGTGTGGTGGGGGCGCGTTGTAATGAAACAAAATCACGCCTTTAGTAAAGAGTCGACGACGTTTCGTTCGAATGGCAGGCCTTACTTTGTTTTTTAAGCATGTCACTGTAATACTGGCTGTTGATGGTTCGTTGATCTTCGAGATAGTCACAATAAATAGGGCCCTGCGAGGGTAGAAGTTGCAACTTCAACCGGTCATCCACTTCGTTAACTCGCCATTGTTAACTGAATACATTTGAGGTTATGCTTACCAAATATTCTCGAACAGCTGATGAGAAACTAAGTAAAAGGGATGCCAACTGTTGTATGCTTCTGAGTGATTTGTCTTCTTATTTATTCACTTTTTTTTTTTTTAATTTAAGGTGCATCAACATCTATGGTCATTGGCGTCTGGAGCCTTCTCAGTGCCACTGCCGGACTCCGGAGAGTGTTCTCTCGTTACAGACAACACTGTCCATCACAGTGTTCTATGATCCTCCGTGTGGAAGTCCAGTACGCTAACCACTTAACTATTCTCAACCCTCGTTACTTATTGTATGACTCTCGTACTATTATCTGAAACATTTTTAAAAAAAAAAAAAGAAGAAAAATAATAATAATTCTTTTGGATAATTTTGAGGGAATTTATGGCGTTAATTTTAAATTTTATATATAGTTAGTTCAACGTTTTTAGAGCGCTCTATATTGGACCACAATATATTCAATCAATTCTCTACCTGACAAGATTAGAATAAGTTAGTAAATTATACCTTACAATCTCTAAATTTAGGTTAAAACAAATATGTAAAATTTGAGTATAAAGAGTATTTGTAATTTTATATATATAGGGTGACCAGAGTTATATGTTCCACCCACTTTTTTTTTAAACGGCGGGAAATTTCGAAAACATAGAAAACACGTATTTAATCATTTTTAGTCTAGTATATTTTCAGTGATTGATCCATTTTTTTAAACCCCAATATCCCGAGATGCAGCATCCAACTTTTTTTTTTCAAATGGAACATTATATTTTTTTTTGCATATTTTTATAGTACTTGAGCCTCTAAAAAAAAAATTTTAAATCGGTTAGGTTTTTCAAAAGTTATGGTAATTTAAAATATGAAAAACAAATTTCAGTTTAATGTCAAAATTACCTTATTTTTTCTTTAAAGAAGCTCTTCAAACTGGGCACCATCAACGGATAGGCAAGCCAAAGCTCTGGACTCCCACGCTCTGTTTGTAGCAGCACTTAGGTGGCAAAGTCAACATCTAGGCAGGCTAGAGTTAGTTATTCGACGTTCCATATCTTCGACTGAAGTCATGGGATTAAGGTTACTGAACATTTATTTTTTAGATATCCCCACAAAAAATGCACAATTTTATGGACTGATGGATCAAAGTTTACCAACAATGGCCTTCTTAATCGTTGGAACTTTAGAATATGGGCACTCTGTTGACTTTGCCACCTAAGTGCTGCTACAAACAGAGCGTGGGGGTCCAGAGCTTTGGCTTGCCTATCCGTTGATGGTGCCCAGTTTGAAGAGCTTCTTTAAAGAAAAAATAAGGTAATTTTGACATTAAACTGAAATTTGTTTTTCATATTTTAAATTACCATAACTTTTGAAAAACCTAACCGATTTAATTTTTTTTTTTTTTTTTTTTTTTTTTTTAGAGGCTCAAGTACTATAAAAATATGCAAAAAAAAATATAATGTTCCATTTGAAAAAAAAAGTTGGATGCTGTATCTCGGGATATTGGGGTATAAAAAAATGGATCAATCACTGAAAATAAACTAGACTAAAAATGATTAAATACGTGTTTTCTATTTTTTCGAAATTTCCCGCCGTTTAAAAAAAAAGTGGGTGGAGCATATAACTCTGGTCACCTTGTATAATTATATTAAAAGGAATAATGAGTCACACGAAATTTTCAACTCTTATTTTGTACTCTTACATTATATTTCAACTCTTATTTTAACGTTTTTCGAATAAAAGTATTGAGACCTTCATCAGTTTTGGCTATTACAAAGTTTCCAGAAAAATCATTGGAACCGGGAAAATTTTGTAGATGCAAATAGTTTAAAACTTACCCAATAAAAGAGTAGTTATCAAAGAGATAATAGTAAAGAATTGAATCAACACCATATAGTGCAGAACACACTAAAATACACTTTCTAAGTGACAATGTGAGAATGTGTGAGAGAAATAGTGTGATGCTGTGATAAAGGAGTAGACAGGAGGCCGTACATTCACAGTCATGTTAAGTAAATACATCCTGCTTTTTTCCTATACGTCACATGCACACATACATACTGCTATAAATATTACAAGAGATTGACAGTGTCAATTTTTCTAAGTACTAAACTATCAACTACCTCTAACATAAATTTTACTTTGTTCTATTGCTTTTGATTCAATCATTATATAAAAAAAATAAAAATATTAAAAAAGTAAAGTATTGCCTTGTAATCATTACAAATAAATTTATGATTTTTATTTTCTCTTACTCCTGGGAGGATAAGAGAAAGTATTGCAATCGTGGCAATTTTGGGCAAATTGAGTTTCCAACGTAACTAAATATTTTGAGGTCCCCCAGCCAGGTCTGTACGAAAATAATTTTTTTTTATGAATACTCCGTGTGTGTGAGTGAAAAAAAATTGATATTTCTAAATGTGAAAAATTGGATATAACTGAAACTTTGATATTTGTTTAGGTTACAACAACCACATGTGACAATAAAATTTTTAAACTAAATCCACCGTCACCGGACGTGCAAGTTTAATTCATGTTTTGAGTAAAAAAAAAATCTGGTGTGAAACACTCACACAACTTTCTCTTACTCCTGTTCTCAAAATTATAATTGACAAAGGTTATAGTTTGTGTACTATACTCGTCGAAAACTGAAAAAACCTGTTCAGTAAAAGCGCACTTCCGGCTTACTAATTTTCTTAAAACTTGGAATTTTGGCCATCTATTTATTTCTAATTAATTTTGTTTGGATGATAGAAGTGTATGATCAACTATGATACCACTTTAGAGGAAACTACAACCCCACCCCTGCCTCTAAAAGTGCCCTTAAATGAATTTTCCCAGAAAAATGTTTTATATAAAAGATATAGATCATTGCATGTTTAGTTTACATAAGATGTTTCAAGAAAATCGTCGGAGCCATTTTTGAGAAAATCATGAAAAAGTGAAAAAAAATCATTTAGTAAAGTATTAAAACAAACGCACTTCCGGTTATTCGATTTTTTTCTAATTCGGAATTTTCAACAACATATTTAATTTTAATTAATATTATTTAGATGACAGAATTGTCTATTAAGCTGAAATAGCAATTAAGATGAAAACCTAACCCTACCTTTTCCCCAGAAGTGTCCTTACGTGAATTTTCCCGGAGAAATGTTTCAAATAAAAGTTGTAGCTGTTAGTATGTGTAGTTGATATACCAAGTTTGAAGAAGATCGTTGGAGCCATTTTTAGAGAAAAACGCAAAAAAGTATAAAAAAAAACTAGTAAAATGGTACTTCTGGTTGAGGAATTTTGACAGTCCTACTGTCAGGTCGTCCCATGGTGATAACTAAACGGAATATCAAGTTTGAACTTTCTACGATTATTCGTTTTTGAGCTATGCTGTTCACATACATATACACACACACACACACTCACACTCACACAGAAACTCACAGACCATTTGCTAAAAACCACTTTTTTGGACTCAGGGGACCTCAAAACGGATACTTCCGGTGAAAACTCAATATCGAAAATTTGACAGGATTACAATACTTCCTCTAACTATAGGAGTAAGAGAAAGTAAAAAGGAAGGTTTTTAATGAATGTTTACAAATACGTTTATGTGTATGTGGTGTGTGTATGTGCATATGGTTTTACCACTGCATTCATATAAATTAAGAATCAATTTAATGATTGCAGTAAAAAAAAAAATAAAAAAATCTAATATTTAACTCCAATGTAACTGGAACTGAACCATTAAAGATTCATAGGATCCAAAGAGCAGAGAAGCACACATTAAATTAATTAAAAGTCAGTCACTCCCCACCTAGACCAGACTAGAAAGAGAAACTTCGATGCATATAAGAAGAGCGAGAACAGTACAGTTCAACACTTTTTTAAATTTCTTCTTCTTCTTCTTATCCTGCACTACAGTCCGATGTGGACTTTGGCCTCCCGAACGATTCTCTGCCATGCCTCTCGGTCCAATGCCAACTGCCTCCAGTTGGACACACCAATCCTGTCCAGGTCTTCCCTCAAGTCATCTAGCCAACGCTTCCTAGGACGTCCTCTTTTCCTCTTGCCGGGCATCTTCTTATCTAATATTGACTTTGGCACCCTGCTGTCCTCCATCCTCAGGATGTGTCCCAGCCAACTGATTCTGCGGGATTTTATATATCTTAAAATGTTCTCATGCATTGTCAGGTTCACCAGTTCCTGGTTGTTCCTTATGCGCCATTCACCATTTACACAGACTGGGCCATAAATCCGTCTTAGAATTTTTCTTTTAAATACACCCAGTACGTGTTGGTCCGCTAATTTAAATGTCCAAGACTCGACGCCATAACAAACCACTGGTCTGACAAGTGCCTTATACAACTTTAATTTTGTGGCTCTGGAGAGAAGTGTCGACTTGAATAACTCTACAATAGCTCTAGTACGCTCGACCTCCCGCCATGATGCGTTTCTTAATTTCTTCGCTCACCTTGTTTTCGCAATTAATATTTACTCCAAGGTATGTGAAGTGTTCTACAGATTCAAATGATACCCCATTGAACGTGAAATCGGTCGCTGGCCCACTTTTACCTGCCGACACCATCATGTATTTGGTCTTATCTATGTTTATCTCCAGCCCAACTTTTCTGCTTTCAGTCACCAGTTCAGTGAGGATCTCTCTTAATGCATTCTCACTTCTTCCGAGAATCACAATATCATCCGCATACCCAAGGACCTGTGAGGTTCTGGTGGCCAAGCTTCCTTTCGGCTCAATTGTCAGAAGGGTTTTATGAAGAGCCAGGTTAAACAGGACCGCCGATAACGCATCACCCTGTCTTACTCCTCCGTTGAAACGAAATTCTTTACTTATTCTGTTGCCGATGAGAACTTTACCTCGGGTTTGGAACATTGTCATCTTAATCAAATTTATCAGTTTAAGGGGTATGTTAAACTCCTTTAAAGTAAGTGTTAATTGATCTCTGTTAGTTCTATCGAATGCTTGTTTGAAGTTAATAAAGAGCAGATGCACATTTATATTGTGTTCGTAACACTTCTCTAGTGTTTGCCTAATTATGAAGATCTGGTCTGCGGTACCCCTATTAGGTCTAAAGCCGCATTGGTAGTCTGTCAGAATACGTTCAGAATACACCTTCAGTCGGGCCATTATGAGATTCGACAATATCTTATAGGCAACATTCAGTAATGTAATCCCTCTGTAATTGCAGCATGTCGTCTTGTCCCCTTTTTTCAAAATTGGTATGACCAGGCCAGAAGACCATTCAGTCGGCATCTCTTCGTCTAACCAAATTCTAAGTATCAGAGCATACAATCTATCATTGAAGTTCATCACCTAATTTGATCAATTCTGCAGGTATATTGTCCTCCCCAGGGGCTTTACGATTCCTTAAGAGATCCACTGCATCCAAAAATTCTTCGATCGATGGTGGTTCCATATCAGGTGACTCTCTCGTATCTGGTTCCGCATCTGCGTGATCACGATAGGATACATATGTTGTGTCACTTCCATTTTCCTCACCATTCAGCACTTCCTCAAAATGTTCTGCCCACCTATTCATTACTTGTATTTCTTCATTGAGTAGCCGTCCCTCCTTGTTAGGACAGCCATTGATTTTGGGCTGGAAGCCTCTTCTCATTTTCTTCACTGCCTGATAAAACTTCCTTTCCTCTCTAGTTTCCTTCATTTCCTCCATTTTCTCTATCCTTTTTCTTAGCCATTCTCTCTTTTTCCTTCTACACAACTTTGTCGCCACTTTCCTGCTCTGGATATACTGCTCCCTATTATTCCGAGTCTCTCTCTGTAGTACCTTTAATCTATCTGCATTCTTCTGCTGTATTGCCCTCAGACACTCATCATCAAACCATTCCTCATTCCCCCTTGGCATCCTTTCCCCTAACACCTGGTCAGCCGTATCCTCAATCACCTTCTTCAATCCTTTCCATTGCTCCTCGATTCCACTCTCTTCCACTCCCTCGTCCAATCTCTCCCTGAGCACTTTCGCAAATTGTGTCTTACATTGCAGTTCTTGTAGCCTGTCCGTATTCCATCTCTTTCTTTTGCACCTACTTTCTTTTTGCGAATTAGCCAGCCTGTGCCTGAACACAGCTTTCACCAAATAATGATCTGAATCACAGTTCGGCCCTCGACAGGTTCTCACATTAATTATGCTTGAGGCATGTCGGGCAGATACCAGCACATGATCTATTTGATTGACCCCACCTCCAGGGATTTTCCATGTTCCCAAATGGATTGTTTTGTGTGGGAAGAAGGTACTTTTAATTTTTAAATTGCATGCTGCTGCAAATTGCGCGAGGCGCTGTCCATTGTCATTTGTTACGTCATGTAAGGTATATTTTACAGCTATGTTCCTTACATAATCCTCTTTCCCAATCTGTGCATTAAAGTCTCCCAAAATCACTTTAGCATCATATCTGGGAATCGCTTCATAGGCTCTGCTGAGCGCATCATAAAATGCTTCCTTTTCATCATCACTCTTGTCTTCAGTGGGGGCGTGAGCAGATATATCTGAAAGGTTTCTAAATTTTCCCCTTATTCTTATCTTACATATTCTATCATTGATTGTCTCATATCCAATAAAGATTTCCTTGTAGCTTTACTGATAATGAATCCCGTTCCAAAATGCCCTTTTCTCACCTCCGATCCACTATAAATAAGAGAGCAGTTCTTTTTATCTATCTGTCCTTGTGCGGGCCATCTTATCTCCTGTAATGCCGCGACATTTATATTATATTTCAAAATTTCATTTGCGATTTCATTCATTTTTCCTGGCTGCAACATGGTACGCAGATTCCATGTGGCCATGGTCAGATCTTTATGCTTTTTCCTTTGATCGCCAGTGTCGTTACCATTAATTCCATCCAGCTTTCCTTGAATTGTGGGTTTCGTAACTGATGAGTTTTTCTAAGGTAGGGTAGTTGGCCCGACGCTAAACCCCCTACTAGGAGGACCAGAGGCTTTGATTTTGGGGTTCCTTTCCCCTAGGAGGTTGTCTTCACCACGACTCAAGAGTTCCTCCTACCCTTTCGCAGTAGGCATCTAACTTGCCTTGGAGGCCGCCGTTGACTCCACTGTTGAGTTCTTCCGCCGCCACTCCTTAGTGTCAGTCCTGCTGCCAACTGATGCCACCCTGGCTAATAATAGCCAAAGCCCCCATCTCTCTTTAGTTCACTGACTCTGACGTACGAAGGGATTGGGTACCACAACCTCCGTCAGAGTTGCTCAGTTTAACAGGGTCCACCACGGGAAGGCGAGAGTGGAGTTGAGGTGCAGAGGCTTTAAGCGACGCATACACCTCCTTGGACCCCACTTTTTTAAATATAACCACATAATTATTAATATAATGAAAAGTTTAATAGATTTGAAAAGTGTTGGCAAAAAATACGGCTGGTGTGGAGTTGGACCCATTACGGAATAAGGGTAATGAGCGAGTGGACATATTGGTGAAGCAGGCTGCATTAAATGGTCCGTTGCTATCTGTGTCTCTGGCTCATTTTGATTTTAAAGCCTATATCAGAATGAAAATAAACGAAAAGTGGCAAAGGACTTACACAGAGTCTTCTAAAGGTCAATTTTATAAATCGTTATCCCTGTAGTAGGTCACAAACCTTGGTTTCGCGATGGTTCATTTTCTAAAACAGTTTGTCGCTATTATCAATAGATTCCGATGTAAGCATTTCATATGTAAGAAATATCTACATAAAATAGGTAGAGAAACAGCCAGACATGGAACACATTGTCAATGACATGTTCCAAATATAAAAAGTAAAGTAAAGTAATGCCTATTTTTTCAGGCGGGCTTAACGTCCAACTACCAAATTAGGTGTCGTGGACGGGGGCGGAAGCACCTACATTACCATTAACATTTTTTAAACAAATATAAAATTTAGCAGTTATACGCTGGACTCGAACTGGGGTCCTCCCACTTACAAGTCCATGCTCATAACCACTACACCAACACCCGCCCCTGCTCCAAATTTACACATAACAGAAACCTGCTCTTTAAAAATTTAAGAAATCAATTGCAGGCAAACATAACGTACTCTAGCATATTGAAGAATAGAAAAGCTTTCGAAGAACTGGTCCACTTCATTAGTAGTCTTACCTTAGGCAAAAATTAGTACCTATGAAGAAAACAATCTCTGGCTAATAATGTAAACTGATGCTATAAAAAAGAAAAGAAAAGAAAAAAAATCACTTTTTTGCAACCAGTTTACATCCAGTCAGCAACCTATTACTATCTTCTCATCATTCAGCCAGTCTGTCTCTTTATATTTCTCTGCTACTTAACTGTAAAGTCCTTGTAGTCTGTGTGTGTTTTTTTCATTATACAGTGTTCAGCATATTATTTTAGTTTATTTCTCTAAAATCCATTCTCTCTCTATCTCACATCCACTATACCAACGAAACGTTATTTACAAGTCTCGTTCAGGTGCAGAATTTGAAACTCGAGTGTGTAAAAGTGGTCCTTTTCTCTTTTGTCAAATAAATAACTAATTTATCAAATAGTGAATAAATTTAATGGCTTTTTTACACTTGAGTTCAGGTAAGCAAGTGTGGCATCTGAGAGACAAAATAGTCGTTCCCAATGTCACTCATGATTCGTGTTGAAAATTACTTTTTTCTGCAACCATATATTATTTGTTTTTTAATTATATGAATATTAAAAAAAAATATGAAAAGTTGGAAAATTGAGAATGTATATCAATTCAAGTCAAATACTAACTCTCTCTATAACCTGCTCCATTTGGTATAACCTCAAATCCGCTATATCTGAGATTTGTTTTGATCTTGTTTTCACTTATTGCCGCTAGATGTCGGGCTAGTTATATGTAGTTAAATAATATTGTTTTTCTTCTTAGTAAGAAAAAGTAATGGTTATTCTTAAAACTTTTTGTCACTTGTATTTAAAAGTAGAACTTCTCTCACAATTTTTTATTTAATAATTGTCACATTATTACACATTTGCGGAAAAAATGAAATTATATGACAATATTTAAAGGAAAATAATAATAATAATAATAAAATGATTGTTTTATATTTTCTTGATTATATTAAAGTGAAATAAGAAGCAAAAAAAAAAAAAAAAATAACATCATAAGAAGTTTTAGATTAAGTTATCTATATCTGTTGGGCGGAGGATCTAGGTATGCCGGTCTTATAGATGTAGGCTATGTATGCATGTGTGAGTGCATGTATGTATAGATGAGTGTAGTTGTATGGTCCGGCTATTGTATGGGGGGAGGGTTAAGCATTTGATCGGATCAAAATCATGCCTCAGGCAGTTTTGACTGCAGACAAGATAGCCCATCTGTTCATCTTTTTATTTTCCATTCTATAATACTCAAGATAGTAATGTCTGCGCTGCAAGAGAAAGGATTAGTTATAAAAAAAGAAGAAGAATAAGTATTTTTAGGAATAGAAGATCGTTCCGAATGTCAGTCAGAAAATGTCTAAGCCGTAGAAGTCCACTTGGTGGACCTATGGGCCTCCTGCAGTCCATGAAGATTTTTTCTAGCATCCTTCAAAAATTCCAAGAGAAAAACTCTTGTATGGTAAACACATACAACTTACTCTTAGAGTAATAAAAACAATTATAATATTATTAAATATTTTTACAAATTTGAAACTTAACAAAAAGTTAACACTTGTCCATGACATACTGGTAATAAAGTTACGTTGGTTTCGGAATAACGAAGAGCCTAGGCACTTGAATATGATTAAATTCTAATCCTGAAGAGACTATTTCCATCATTCATCAATAACGCTAGAAATTTACCCCCCATATATTTCTCCGAAACTCCCTAATGTCATTTTTTACTTTCTCTTACTCCTAGTAAGAGGAAGTATTGTAATCGTATCAAATTTCCGATATCGAGTTTTCACCGGAAATATCCGTTTTGAGGTCCCCTGAGTCCAAAAAAGTGGTTTTTAGCAAATAGTATGATGTATGTGTATGTGAACAGAAAAGCTCAAAAACGTAAAATGGCTCCGACTATTTTCTTCAAACTTGTTATTTGAACTACACATATAAAGTGCTACAACTTTTATTTAAAACATTTCTCTGGGAAAATTCATTTAAGGGCACTTTTGGAAGAGGGGTGGAGTTATGTTTTTCTCTAAAGTGCTATTTCTGTTTATTAAACAATTCTATCACCTAAATAATGTTAATTAGAATTGAATATGTTGTTGAAATTCTGAGTTTCAAAAAAATCGGATAACCGGAAGTGCGTTTACATTACCACTTTACTAAATGATTTTTTTTCACTTTTTCGCGATTTTCTCAAAAATGGCTCCAACGATTTTCTTTAAACTTTCTATGTAAACTAAACATACAAGGATCTATAACTTTTATTTAAAACTTTGCTCTGGAAAAATTCACTTAAGGGCACTTTTGGTGGGAGGGGGTGGGGTAATGTTTTTCTCTAAAGTGCTATCATAGTTCATTATACAATTCTATTATCCAAACAAAATTAATTAGAAATAAATAGATGGCCAAAATTGCGAGTTTCAAGAAAATTAGTAAACCGGAAGTGTTCTTTTACTGAACAGTTCTTTCAGTTTTCGACGAATTTCATTAAATTTGGTACACTAACTTTAAAAGTTGTCAATTATAATTTTTAGAACTGGTGTAAGAGAAAGTGTGTGTGAGAGTGTTTCACACCAGATTTTTTTTTTTTTTCATGGAAAATGTGTTAAATAAAGTTTTCAACGAAATCGTTTTTTGATCATTTTCTGAGAAAAATTAAGGACAACTCAGAAAGCATCAGAGACATTTCCATGATAGCCTGCCTGCTTCTTATTTGGTCATCGACCGGTTTCGGGCGTTCGCCTATCATCAGGATGGGTTTTGTGTAAACAGTCTTAATAACAGACTTGCATAGAGCAAATACAGTTGATACACTTTGACAAAAACATCTTGATGATGGGCGAACGCACGAAACCGGTCGATGACCACAAAAAGAAGCATGTCTCTAATACTTTCCAGCTCTGCGAAACCAATCACAACAAAACTCAGAAAGGTAATCTGTAAAAATTACAATTCTAGTTAATCGATTTTTCTTCCAGATTCAATTTATAGCTTTAATTTAATCGCTAGAAAGTTCAAATTTGGCATTTTGTTTCATTATTACCGGATCTGACTATAAGTGTCTTGGTGGAAATCGGTTTAGCAAAACTAGTACTTTATTGAATGAGATATTCCGACGATTTTCTTTAAACTTTCTAGATCAAATGAAAAGCTACAACTTTTAATTGAAACATTTCTCCGGGTAAAATTCATTTAAGGGTGATTTTGAGGGTTGGGAGGGGGTTATACTCTCCTCTAAACTGTTTTTATTATTTATTTATTATATGATTCTATCTTCCATATAATATTAATCACATTTAAACATGTTGCCAAAATCAAGCATGATACTTTAGAGGGAAGCTTAGCGCAATTGTTCTCGCAGAACCTATAAAAAAATACCAAATTTTACCGACAAAATGATCCACATAAAAGTAATAGGTATTTATTCCAAGTTTAAAGTAACTTCGTTAGAATCGTTTTGGGGGAAAAATCGCGAAATATTAAAAAAAAATAATAATAATAATCAGTAAAGTGGACATTTTCATCAGTTGATGGATTTTGCCCGTAACGTTCGTGTTAGAATACGGTGGGGTAGTACCTAGACTATCAAAACAATAACAAGAATTTGTTTGGCTTATCGACCAATTCAAGGTAAAAAACAAAAAACCAAAAGAGTAACTTTGTAATTGTTTTTTTAATTACAAACAAGTTCGACGTTTCGACAAACTTTGTTTGCCTTCTTCAGCGAACAATACAAAAATAAAGAGAAAAATTATAAAGAATTTTCTACGAATTCTCTAAAAACTGTTTTTTTTTTTTCATACTCATAGTCAAAACATATACTTCCGGTAAAAATGTAATTTTTGGAAAATTTTCATACTATCGTAATATTTCCTGTTGCTAAAAACTAAAAATATATTTAGTAAAATTAAAAATCACGCCAGTATAACCAAAAAAAAGGTGGGGAACTTAACGAGAAGTTGCTAACAGCTGTGTTAAATTAATATTAGCACCGAACAGAATTTATTATTATTCACAACAAATTAACGTTAAAAAAAAAAAAAAAAATCGTAGTACTAGCTAAGGTGATCATTTTCCAAAAGTATTTTTTAATGACTAGTCATTTATGAAAATGACCACTAATTTAATTTTTTTAAACGTCTTGTTTAAGCTTCATAATAATAATTTTTTTTTTGTTTTTTATTATTTTGCTTCAATTTGATTTTGGTTTTATTTTTAAAATCTTATATTAACTAGAAATTAGTAAATTTTTTTTTTTTTTTTTTTAATAAATATGGTCTTATAAAGTACTGGCAACCAACCACGTGTGCAGCGCCCTCCAGCGATGTGATTAGACGTAAATCTTGGCTTTTAATGAGTTGAAAATTTTAACTTTTTTTTTTTGTAACAAGGAGGTTTTATGTTTTTTTCTTTATATTAGGAACTTATTCGTTTATTTTTAATTTTAATTAAGAAAAAAACACGATATTTTTCTCTTACAGCAACACTCACAGTTTTTTTTTTTGATAGATTCTTCTTTAAAAAAAAAGACGTATTTTTTAAATATTTTTAAAATCAGAGCTAAATATTGTGTAAGTTAATGAACTGATGAGTAAGAAATGAGGCATATGAGAGGGATTAGGAGATTAGCATTGGCAGTATGGGGTAGAATACCCTTGAAAAAAGTTAATGGAGGTGGGTAGCGGCACACTTTGCTGCTAATCGGAAGGCTCTAGACAGAAGGAAACTGGTCACAACGATTAAATTGGCTGGGGGTGGGGGGGATTTGTAGCTTTAGAGGGTATGACCACTGTCTTCCAGGCTGAGATCATTGTTATCATTGAATGCTGCTGTCTGGTAGGAGAGAGGTAGCCGGGAGAAATTAAATAGGTGCAGATATTCTCTGATAGTCAGGCCGCACTGAAGGCTTTCAGCAAGCGGTGTTGGAATTCAAAATTCGTGAGCGAATGCAGGAGAAGGCTTAACATCCTAGCTTAGAGGCGCAAAGTGCCACTGTTCTGGGTTCCTGGACATGCGGGTATAGAAGGCAATGAGAGGACGGACAGGCTGGCTAGGGAGGGATCTTCTTTACCTCTTTGTGGACCTGAGCGAGGCTGTTGCCTTCACTAAGCGTTTTTGCGATAGTCGATGTAATAGAATCCGAAAAGAGGGATCCATAGCTGAGAGAGAGACATAAAATTTGACAGGAGAAATACAGCTACGAGAGAGTCTACCGACGGTCTTACAGCAGAGTTCATACAGCAGTCACAACGCGTCAACAACCTTTCTCTTTACCGCTCACTACGATTTTATATATTTTAGTGTAAAGTCCAGGCAGTTTATATTACCTTGCTATTATACAGTGGTATTATTCAGCTTTACTTGTAGTTCATTCATCTGCGTAACCCCCCCCCATTATAGTCAGATTAAACATTGGGAGACTAGAGTATTGAAGAAGCATTGGAAGGACACGACGGGCTGCCTCCAGGCCAAAAGATTTGTCGAAAATATTAAGCAGAGGGTTTCGGATTACATCGTCACCTTGAAAAGGATAAGATTGAGAACTTTAATAGCCGTATTGTCTGAACACACATACGGGTAGCCAGTCATTTGCATTAAAATAGGGAGGAAGTACAGTCCCATATGTCAGAATTGTGATGATGGAGTTAGGGAAACGGTGTATCACTATTTATGTCAGTGTCCCAGTTTTGCTGGTACTAAGTTTCGTATATTTGGGAGGACCTCAGTCTCATGGGAAAGCCTGAGAGGGTTGGAGTTAAGAGATATCTTTGGATATTGCAGACAGACCGGTAAATTACTGGGAGAGATTATTAGTGGGATGAACTGGGGTTAATTGGGGGGATGAAAGCCATATTGGCTTTGGTTCCTTGCTTATAGGCACCCGGGGTTTTGATATAATAATAATGGAACTTAGATTAGATTAATTTAATTTGTTTTTTTGGGGGGGTGGAACCCCATACAAATGTAATTAAATTTTACATGAAAATGGTACAAATAATATAGAAAACATAATTAATATACATGACAAGAAACATGGCGAATATTACATAAAACATAAATAAGGCATATAAATAAAATTAACGATTATTTTAGTATAATGTATTGTATATTGTATAAAGTATATTGTCCATTAGACATTATAAATTTACAATGAGAAAAGATAAACATTTTGTAAAACCGTAAATAATTGGGCAAGATCCAAACTATTGCGCACTTGACCAATACAAACATTAAACTGAACAAAATATACAAGTAACTACATACTTATATATATATATATATTTGTGTGTATGTATGTGTGTGTATATATGTATATGTGTGTACAATCAACTTATAAGTGTATACACTTAAAAACACATATACATATAAGACAGCTAATATTGTGCGCCTTCAAATACCTCCTTAATTAATGATGACTCTTGGCGACGATTGACCACTTCCTGTAAATGTGTTGTCACATGTGTGTAATATCTTATACATATATTCACGTCTGTAATAATGTTTTGGGGTCAAAAACAAAAGAAAAAAAAAAAAAATAAGCATGACAGCGCGATGATTACATCAAGACTGTGTGACCATATTTTGAAGACGAAATATAATAGATAGCTCTATTTTTTTTTTTTTTTTCAATTACTGGTCATTTAATTTTATCTATGAATAAAATTAATAATAGTAATAATAATAATAATAATAAATATATATATAGTTTTGAAAAAAAATATGAGCAATAGTTAATGACTCAGTGAGCACATCATTCTCATTTATAACTCTAAAAGTGAACTTGTTGATTGATCCTGTTAATGAAGGCGTTATTATTAATTATGACCAAAAAAAACAAAAATCTGGTGTTCCCATTATTCCCAGATTTCCTCGGCGTACACTTACACAACTTTCTCTCACTGTGGCAAATTCTCTTTAAAACTTGAATATTTCCACTTAGCTCTAATATAAATACGGATTATGAGAAAATAAATATAATGTGGTGAAAATTATACCAGGCATACGCACGCTTTTTCAAGCATTTTTTAACAATACATACAAATGTTTTACATCTCCTTAATTGTGCTTAATAATTTATGCTGGTTAATTGGATTGTTCATATAAGTTTGCCAAGACAAACTTAAACGAGTGTGGCAATTGAAGGAGAATTGTAAAAAGGACTCTTTGTTCTAGCGTTACAATTTTTTTTTTTTTTTTTTTTCTACAACAGTTAAATTTAATTAAAAAATTATATAAAATTTGGTAAGACATGTTGACAATTGAATTTATTTTATTTATTTATTTATTTATTCAATTCTGTTACAGCCTTAAAAGGCATTCAGTTGACCTGAACTCATACAAACAGACCATACAAAAAAAGAGTAAACATGCAGAATGAAAAATAATAATAACAGAAACATATATAGGGGAGGAATTAGCTAAGTGGTTAGCGCGTTGGACTCCCACGCGGAGGTCCCGGGTTCGAGTCCAGTGTTACCCTTAGATTTTTTTCTTCCTAGGAGCCTCTACTGCTCACTGTTCGGTGATGGACAGTGTTGTCTGTAGCGAGAGGACAATGTTCGGAGGCCGGAAGTGCACTGAGAAGGCTCCGGGCACTAATGACCATAGGTGTTAAAGCGCCTTAAATTTAAAAAAACGAAAAAGACACTTAATGATAATATCTTGCGAGAATATATAAAGAAAAACAATATATATATATTGGATACAGATCCATTATAATTAAAGAAAATAGGGAACGATAATGAAAAAATATTTACAAAAACTAACTAGTAACAGTGATGCCAAATTTCGGTTTCCAAAGAAAGAAAAGGTAATATTAACATAGCTAACATAAAGTATTCCTTATTTTAAACATACGCTTACAAAAAGTAAAAATGTCATTAATCTTGTTCAAATAATTTGATTCAGTGAAGTCGAGCAGATTGATCAGTGCTTTGTCAGTATCATCGTAGTGACAGAGATATTTACCAAGTAATTTAGATCTAAATGAAGAAAAGGCAGTACCATTTTACAATGGAGTGGTTAATATTATCGGGTTCATTTAGCGGACACAGATTACAGATACTGTCTATACAAATGTCATGTTTCTTATTATTTAAGTAAACTGTACATCTTTTCTTATAAGCCATTCGTAGCTGAGCTATAAGTCTTAGTTTGGATATATGAATATTAAAAGACATATAGCGTTCTTTTTCCATATTAAAACTACAAACATGCCTGTACAGTAAGTTATATCGATTCTTTAAAATGAACTCAATATCCCTAGAGAACAAATGCTTTTTAAATGAGTTGATCAGGCCTTGGAGATTGTCCAGTACTATTTTGGAATTCTGTGTACTCCAGATTTCCTCGGCACCAATTAGTCTTTTATAGGAACCCAATTAAAAGGCAAATTATACAGTTCGCTCAATTCAAATAATCTCTGGTAACAGACAGTTGAAGTTTCTGACAATTGAATACTGTTTTCTGATATTTAATTTTTTTTGTTAAATTCATTTTAAAAAATTAAATGTTTAAGAAATTCTACTTTACTTTAATATTATTAATGTATTTCAGCAATTTTGATCAAAGTTTTTTCTTTTTCTTTCTTTTTTTTATATTGATATTTACATCTGATATAAAGGTTAACAATGGTAAATTTGTTAATTGTGGACAATTCATAGAAACAGTAGCGGAGAAGCACTCAGTAGTGAAACTCCGAGTTATTCAGTAAGTAGATCACGAGGCCACTGACGTTTTAGTCTTCTTGTTGAATTTATAGGGTTATTATTATTATTCGCAGAAGGGGAGGGCAAACCCTACGCTATCCAAAGCCTCCCAGGGCCCATATAGCTACCCCTAAAGAATAACAACCACTGGGACTAGAATGAAAATCCAGGCCCAGGTTTTAACCATCTAAGTTTCACCACAGACCGAACAAATCGGACCAAACCTTAAAAGGACACAGCTTAAGATCCTCTACCGATATCCTATTATGGCCGAAGGTCCTAAACCTAATCTCCTCACAACCCAAACAATTCGTCATCAGATGCATGGGTGTTTCCTCCTCAGTCTCACAAACTCTACAAAAGGGGTCAGGCACGAGTCCCATTATATAGAGATGTCTCCTTAAACCACAATGCCCAGTGAGGAATCCAACCAGATGTCGGTTGGAAAGACATCGGACCCCGCTACTCAAAGCTCCGTCCGGGCCCCCAATGAGCATTTTAGACTGCCGACAACCCACTGCACTCATCCATAAGGATGAGTGCCCGACAAACATGCGCCAGAAGACACACCAACAGCAGGCTCTGGACCAATGAAAGGGAGAGAGGCACCTAATTTGGCAAACCTATCCACCTCCTCATTCCCAAAGATTCCCATATGACCTGGAACCCAGACCAGAAGCACATCCTTTAATAAAGAAAGATCTTCCAGTCTTCTAGAACATTCCAACACCAATCTGGAGGTGAAGACACATGAATTAAGCGCCTTCAACGCAGCCTGGCTGTCCGAGCAGATACAAACACCTTTTAAATTAGTGTTACGCATCCTCTCATCTAAAATACAGCAAAGAATTGCATAAACCTCAGCCTGGAAAACGGTGGCCCACTCACCAAGAGGCGCTACCAAATGATCTCCCGTCTCAAATAGACGGCAGCCCCAGACCTACCATCCATCCTGGAACCGTCCGTGTAGCATCGGAGATAGTTCTCCGGAATCACACCAGACGGACCCAGGGTTAACCAATCTTCCCTAGAAGGCAACCTAACCCTGTAGGAATGACCAAAGACAAAAGTCTTCAAATTCCTATCAGAAGGGAAACCTGTAATGGGAATCCTTAAAAGCATCTCACGATAAAAACGGTAGAATGACCATATCGCTTACCCTGCCAAAAACCTGCCTGTTTAATTCTATAACAGGCTTTCATTGCCTGGTTTTTCACCTTCACAAAGAGAGGTGGAATCCCTAACAAAGTCTCCATTGATGCGGTCGGTGTCGTCTGAAACGCACCAGTCACCGCCAGACAAGCCAAACGTTGGATTTCTTCCAACAGCTGCCTAGCGGATCGTGTTTCAATGTGACGCCACCACACCAAAGCCCCATATACCAATCTAGGTTTAATGACCATGCAATAAATCCAGAACATCATCTTGGGAGTGATCCCCCAATTCTTACCTACAACTCTTCGACATTGCCAAAAGGAGATTATCGCCTTTGGTGTTGTTTCTTAACATGTTCCGACCAGTTCAATTTACTATCAAGAACTACTCCAAGGAACTTCACTGATTTGCCAACCTGTATGGAAGTACCTAACAACCTAGGAGGTGTAAAACCTACTATCTTCCTTCTATGAGTAAATAGAATTGCCTGGGTCTTAGTAGGATTAATAGAAAGACCCCTATCCTGTGACCAACAATATACCATGTTAAGGGCGCTTTGCATTAGGTCCGAAATAGTGGACAAACAGCGTCCTAACAATAAAATAACACCATCATCGGCATATGCTTGCACATAAAATCCCGATGAATTCATCCTAACCAAAAGGTCATCCATGACGACGCACCACAACTTTGGTGAGAGACAACCCCCTTGAGGGCACCCTCTCCCCGCTTGTACTATCATGGTGCGCCCGCCAAGGGAAGCCTGTATAACCCTACTCCTACTCCCCTATTTATAGGGTTAGTTAGGGATGTAAGTTTGCGGAGGAGAGGATTGACATTAGATGATAAACTGTTATGAAATTTGTTGTAACGGAATAGGATTTCTTGACGGACGCATGGTATATTTAAGTCTGTGTGGATTGTATGATTGGAGACAAAGAAAGGAGCTGAAACGATTTTGCGGAGGATTTTGGATTGGAATGTTTCGATACGATTATAATTAGATCGTTTGGTTGAACCTCACAGTTCTGCGCTGTAAGACCCAATAGGTTTAAGTATGATTTTGTAGATTAGAAGTTTGTTAATAAGTGTGTTAGGGTAGATCGTTTGTCAAGTAATCGCATCAGCATTTTGTAACGTTGAAATAGTGCCTGTCGTTTGAGTCTGGTATGTGGATTCCAGGTGAGGCGTCGGTCCAAGTATAGTCCTAGGTAGAGAACTTTTTGTACTGGGGGTAAGGCGACATTGTCTTAATAAACTGGAGCAGAAGTGAGTCGTCTGAGAATGAAGGAAATGGTTTGGCTCTTTTCAGCACTAATTCTGATTCCCCATTTGTTGAACCATTTTTGGATTGAATTCAGGTGCGCCTTTAGATTGCGAGTTGCATTACGGGATCTTAATGTGTAGTAAGAATGGCGGTATCATCAGCGAATGTGTAGAGAGTGGAGGTATGTGGCATAGTTGGATATCAGCTGTATAAATGGAGTAAAGGATGGTTCCAAGTACACTTCCTTGGGGAACACCAGCAGATATAGGAAGGAAATTGGAAAAGGATGATCTATATCTGACCCTGAAGTAGCGGTCAGTCAGGTAGGATTTTAGCACTAAGTAATAAGCTTGTGGTAGGAAACCTCTCAGCTTCCACATCAAGCCCGGATGCCAGACACGATCGAATGCTGCGCGACATCCAAGAAGGCTGCCGCGTAATATTTCTTCTGCTCAAGAGACGAAGGGATGACGTCTACAATACGATGGCACTGCTGGGTGGTAGAGGATGTAGCTCTAAATCCGAATTGATGATCTGGAATGATGTTATGTGATTGAAGAACTACGATATAATCTTTTTAATATTAATTTTTTCTAGGATTTTTCCCATTATAGGAAGAAGACTTATGGGTCACAGGTGGTAGGTATTTCGGACGGTTTGGGGATCATACGAACTATAGAGAATTTCCACAGTAATGGGAAGTAGGTCGTGCGAAGTACAGCATTGAATATGTAGGTGAGATAAATTATCGCCTTTTTTGATATATGTAAATGTCTTTCTGATAATGAGGATGTTTGATGTTATGAGATCATAGCCAGGGGCTTTGGTAGGGAGCTGTTTTATTAAGAAGGAAACATCAGATGGAGTAAAAGCTTTTGGAGGAGGGTCTAATTGTAAAGGAATGCCCAGGTTATTTTCTATTTCTGTAATAAAGGAACTAGTAAGAATTTCATTACGGAGAGTGAATACTGGCAGCAAAGAGTTGCGCCTTATCGTCGTCAGTTCTAACCCATGTGCGCGAAGTGGGAAGGAACTAGATTTATATGATAGTATTTTTTTGGTTGCTGTCCAAAGCGACTTGTCTCGTGTAGTATGTTGGTTCGTGTATTTTGAATATTGCTTATTTCTCAGCTCCCTTAGTGCAAGTTTTAATCGTCTTGTTAACTGATTGTATTTTCTCTTATACGATGGATATCTAGTATGCTGCCAATTTCTTCGTGCATTTCGTTTTTCTCTAGTAAGTAAAGCTATATGCGGAGGAATATAAAGTTTTTGTGAAATGTGGTTTGTTTGTATAGTCGAGTTGATTTGCAAACAGCTTGTTGGATTGAGTCAGTTATATGCTGTACAGCACTGTCAACTTCATTAGGAGTTTTAAGTGTTATGTTGAGATTGATCTGTTTATCTAAACTTGTCTGAAAGTTCCAGTCTATAAGTCCGTTAATAAGTCTATATCAAATTTAGTTTATGTGGAGTTGGTAAAGGTTTTGAATCGAGTACGAGAAGCAGAGTAGGAGACTGTGATCAGAAAGGAGATATTCATTTACAATACTTACTTTAGTGTAGATTGAATGAGGAATGGATGTGACAAAAATATCAAGGATATCAGGCTGCTTTTATAGAGAAGTTGGTCAGTATGTGGGTTCTGTGAGAGATATTACTCTATAGTTGATGGCTAAAGTGTTGAAAGTAGTGGTTTTTTTTTCTCTCTGGGATTTGAAACTCGACAACCTCACTGAGGGTGCTTAGCATTGTAGTCGCCACCGCTGAGAAATCTGTTGCCTAAAGAATTAAAAAAGGTTTCAAATTGTTGTTTAGTTATAGGCTTGTTAGGTGGACAATATACAGATGAAATGTTAAAATGAAAGAGTTGCGTGGTTACTGTGATATTAGAGGACTGAAGGAAATCAAGCGAATAGGGAGGAAGTAGATTATGTGATAGGGATCTGCGAACTAGTATTGCAGTTCCGCCATGCGGTCTGTTATCAGTATAGTTCTGTAAGCAATATAGTCTCTTGTGTGAAAGTTATTTCGGTTGGTGAAGTGAGTCTCAGAAATTAAGGCAATGTCAATAAGTTTGTATTCATACAACCAACAAGTGTGAGTGTAACATAAACATTACGCTGAAGTGAATTCACTACACGAACTTGGTGAATTTACTCTGGCGACAGATAAAATACCAGATGTTACCCAGCATTGCGGATCCATCCACATATTCAAAAAAATAGATCACTATATATGTGGAAAGTGGAAAAGATCGTTCAGTGAAGTCGCACATTCGGGTTACCGATTTCCTTCAAACTCGTAAATTTGACAAACAACACATTTAATTCTTATTAATATTATATGGATAAAAATGATCATATAATATACAGAAATAGCTCTGTATATAGCTCTCCTAAAAAAACACCTACAATTAATTTTTCCAGAGAAATGTTTCAAAATAAAAAACTTGTAGCTCTTAATGTGTTTGTAGTTGATATACAAAGCTTAATGAATATTGATGGAGCCCATACGAGGGAATATTGCAAAAATGTAAAAGTGGTACTTCCGATTTTGACCAAAACATTTTTGACTTTTGTAATGAAATCTCTGATTTAAACTTTTTGCAGTTTCCTGTTTTTGCAATGACTAACTCAGTCGTGAGGAGTACTTTGGCTAAAAGTAAATCCGATGTTTGGGCGACTAAAACTCAATTATTTACATCTATTTCTAAAGCTATCCTTCTATACGCCTCTGAGGTATGGGCCCCACCTTACGCTGATTTAGTCGAGAAGGCACAACTGTCGTTTTTTAAATCTATACTACATTTACCCAGAAATACACCTAATTCCCTTGTTAGACTTGAAACGGGCCAAATTCATCTTAAATTTAAAATATTCAAGAGAATGCTGAACTGGTGGCAGAAACTACTAAGTATGGACCCATATGAACTCCATAAAATTTGTTACGTGAGACAAAGAGAACTGTTGGATAAAAATGGATATGCCCTATAACTGGTGCCAACATCTACGTAATTATCTTGTCACGATTGGTGCTGAAGATGTCTGGATGTCGCAAGATTTAGGGATCATCAATAGGAACTATAAAAATATGTTGGGAAAAAATGGAGAACTACCTATTCAGTAAAGACGTGGATGCTGCAATCTCTAGCTCTTTTAATACAAATTTTATAGATCGTATAGTTCATTTGGTAAAGGTGAAAATTACTTAAAAACGAAAAACCATATCAACAAACTGAGAATTATATCTCAATTGTGCCTCTCTGGAAAATACACTGATCGTTTAAACTACGTAAACTACACTGTTAAATTTCTCCCAGATTCTGTCTGCCCGCTTTGTAATGACGACAAAGATGACATTCCTCATTACATGCCCGGTGCTCAATGTATACAGAGTTAAATTTATTAATAAATACATATTTGATAATAACAACCTCCCGGATAAAATAATCAACTTACTCACTATCAATGACAATGATGGCGAGAAAATAAACAATATTTTTATATTTGTAACTTATAGCCTAAAATTTAGAAAAGCAGTTTTATAGCGAAATTTCCCTTGCTTGCCTTATCTCATAATTTTGTTACGTTTATAAAAGATTCTCTAAAAAAATAAGAAAGAGAGAGAAAAAAAAAATGCATCAAAGAAATTATTGCACACGCGTATAAATATACATACATCTTATGTATAGCTTTGTATGTGTGTATAATAATTATTAATATAGTAATTATTGATAACTATCTGATACATTACATATTTTTAAATTAAGTTTATTCTGAAGAGTGTTTAATTTACTTTGCTATTGAATATATATAGTGATTCTTTGTTTTTTTCTTCTTTTTATCAAGATGTTTTCCTATATGTTAATTTTATGTTTTGTTTATCAAATTAATATAACCATAAAAATGTTATAATACATAGAAAATGAGGTACTGGCATTTGCGGATGACGTGAAGTTCTTCCAGAAAGTTGCTTCCCAGACGGACTGCATTATAATTCAAGACACCCTCCGCATTATTTCTGACTGGTGCTGCAGTAAAGGCCTGGAGCTAAATGTTAAAAAATGCCAAGTCATTTCTTTTTATCGCAAAAAGACTTGTATATCTTATCAGTACCTCATTGATGGCAAACCATTGGAGAGGACTCGTAACGTTATGGATTTAGGAGTTACTCTGAGTCATGACCTCTCTTTCACAAAACAGTTTGAATATGTTTGCAGGAAAGCATCGAGAGCACTGGGTTTTGTATTAAGACACACTCGTGATCTTAGAGATCCCAAAGTGGTGCTAACTGTGTACAATGCATACGTCAGAAGCCTTCTTGAGTACGCGTCATTGATTTGGTGTCCTTACACCAACAAGGATATAGTCAGACTGGAAGCTATACAAAACCGTTTCATCAGGACTTTTAAAAAAAGGTTACCCAGCGGTGCTACTCATTTATGCTCTTTAGAGTCTAGAAGACGAAATGCTGGGTTTTTATTCTTGAAGAAGCTCTTGAATGGCGAAATTGATTGCATGGAGCTACTTGCTGCCATTCCTTTTCATGTGCCACCTCGCTGCTTGCGCAGTACTTCGCATTTCGTGGTCCCTGCCTTTAAGACTACTGCGCTGTTCAATGCTGACGTCATTTGTAGATTATGCAGGTCATGGAATGAGTATATTCCTGGTGATGTGGGTTTTCAAATGGCATCTGGACTTTTTAAGAAAACATTTTAGCATTACATGAAGTGTTAATATGAGCATGTATTACTTTACTTTTAATTGTATGTATGTAATGACTTCAACCATAAGGCTTACGCCGTTTGTTGATAAAATTTAATAAATAAATAAATAAATATGCCCTGAGATTGTATCTCTATATGCAATAAAGATTTCATTTCATTTCATTTCAGTTTTCTGTTTTTGCAGTGATACTGCCAAATAGACCAGTGTCTTAAAAAAAAAAACAAAAAAAAAAACGCTTCTTTGGACTCAGCTGACTTCAAAACATATATTTCCGTTTTGAATCAACTCAATTTCGAAAATATGACACAATTACATTACCCACTTCTTTCTATAACAAATCATAAATTTAAAAAAATATAACCATATAAAATATATCACAAAATTATTCCTAAGTAGTTGCTACAGTGAAAGTAAGTAGTATACTGCTCAGTTATATAAGAAGCAAAAGATACGATTGATTGGATGTCAGTTAAGTTTATTGGATTGGCACAAAGAGAGAGTGGAATCTCTTAAGAGAATAGAAAAGGAGATTGGACAATATTTTATAAGCTTAAAGATCAAAATCAGATCAAAAGATTTGGTGATCTTTCTCTCTCTCTCTCTCCCAGGTGTTCAAAGTTTTGACTTCTATCACAGACTGTACACAACAACAATCATACTAACTGTAAAAAAAAAAAAAAAAAAAATTATAATCAATCAAATTTGCAAACCATTTTGTGTGTTTGTATGTACATATGTGAATATCCGTGTTTGTATGTGCAGTTTTTTTTTGTCGAACAGATCTTCACAGTGATTCAGTTGTATCCATTAGTTATGCATAATGCAATAGGAACTTTCTAAAATAATTTTTTTTAATTTTTTATTGATATGCATCTATTAAATGATTAGATGCATCATTTAAATGATTAGATACTGACAGTTTACTGATACACACACACGCACATTATATCTATAATACAGCACGCACAATCCAAATTTGTTATTAAAACGTGATCACATAAAAAAAAAAGGAATTGCTTATTACTTTCTGTTAGTGCTGGTGGTTTTATTTTTTTTTTTTTTAAGATAATTTGTCTACGGAAAATTCGCTAAAAAAAAAAAAAGAAAATATTTTTCTTACTTAGAAAGCTTCAAAGTTGTATTTTCAGTAAAAACTCAGATTCGTAAATTAGTACGAAGATTCAGAGTTGTATTTTCAGTAAAAACTCAGATTCGTAAATTACTACGAAGATTCAGAGTTGTATTTTCAGTAAAAACTCAGATTCGTAAATTACTACGAAGATTCAGAGTTGTATTTTCAGTAAAAACTCAGATTCGTAAATTACTACGAAGATTCAGAATTGTATTTTCAGTAAAAACTCAGATTCGTAAATTACTACGAAGATTCAGAGTTGTATTTTCAGTAAAAACTCAGATTCGTAAATTACTACGAAGATTCAGAGTTGTATTTTCAGTAAAAACTCAGATTCGTAAATTACTACGAAGATTCAGAATTGTATTTTCAGTAAAAACTCAGATTCGTAAATTACTACGAAGATTCAGAGTTGTATTTTCAGTAAAAACTCAGATTCGTAAATTACTACGAAGATTCAGAGTTGTATTTTCAGTAAAAACTCAGATTCGTAAATTACTACGAAGATACAGAGTTGTATTTTCAGTAAAAACTCAGATTCGTAAATTACTACGAAGATTCAGAGTTGGTTAAAGCCCATCATCAGTAATAGATTTTATTGAATGATTTCTTTCAGTATTCTGCGATGATTATAGAAAAGACGATGATAGAAAAGTTACTTTTTACTTTTTACTTTTATGGCGTTTCCCCTCATTGAGTTCGCCTCAAGTCAGACGTTCTCTCCACAGCGTTCTATCCGCTCCAATCTCCATCTCTCAGTCCTCTCCCCATCATCTCCTCGTCTATCTCTTCGTCCCATTCGACGTGCTGGTCTTCCTCTTTTCCTCCTTCCAGAAGGGGTCCAATTCCGCACCTTTTCCGGCCACCTGTCTGGGGCCATTCGTCGCACATTCCCATACCCCCTCAACTTTCTCTCCACTACTTTTTGATTCATCCTTTTCTCTATGCCCATTTCCTCCAGTATAGCCTCATTACTTATCCGGTCCGCCCTTGTTCTCCTTAGACATCTCCGCCAATACTCCATCACCACAGCATTCACTTTTTTCATTAAATTGGCTGAGGTTGTCCAAGTCTCAGATCCGTACAGTAAAATTCCCTCTATAATGGAACAGAAGATCCTTCTTTTATTCTCCCTGGATATACTGGTGTTCCAGAGGATGGAGTGAAACATTCTTACAGCTTTCTTAGCCTGCCCGCTTCTTGCCCTCACTTCCGCACTACATCCTCCCTCTTCATCTAGAATCGAGCCCAAATATTTGAAAGCTTTCACTTTTTTGATCCTGTACCCATCCACTTCCAAATCTTCTTGTACATTTCCGCCGATCATCATGTACTCCGTTTTTAGAAAATTTATTTTCATGCCCCATTGTTCATACTGGCTTTTCAATGTAGAAAAAAAGTTATGGGGCAAAATTCATCGACAGAAAAGTTGCAATTTTACTCAATGCATTTTTTTTTTTTAGTTTTCTTTCGCAATTTTCTAAAAAACAGCTCCAACGATTTAAACTCGTACACTATCTACATACATAAATTACATTTATTTGAAACATTTGGGAGAATTGATTTTTTGGGGTATTGTGCGGGAATAATAGTGTTATGCTTTCCTAATAGAGAGAACACTTAATCAAAATCAAGTGGGGCTCAATAAAATTGAGGTGCTCAAACATCAATCCGTAGACATAGCAAAAAGTGATGATACCTAGTCACATAAAGTTTAAAAATATAAGGATGTCCTAATGTCCAGTGTCAAATAGAAGAACTAATATGTATAGATGACATAAAGTGCATCTAAGTCTAAATACTTATATACATTAAGTTTATCTATAAATATGCTGGGAAATAATTCCCAGGGAGTCAACTAAAATATTCTCCAATAAAGGAGCTATATCTTTAAGGCTAATATTTACCTTGTCGAAAAAGTCCAAGGTTGTCTTAGGCACCACTCCTCTGGCACCAAACCACAAGCCATGCACCTTGTACTCCCTGACCTCGAACTGATCCTTAAACTTCTCCTTATAAAAGGGAATACATTTTTCGTAAATGGCCCTTTTCTCCTCATCTATTTTCTCGCCCTGTTTCGGATCTTTACTCTCAAAACGGATGGTCGGATCCAAAATATACGCTACATTGCTGGCATTGTCAAATGCTATAATATCAGCGTATCTTGTAGATCCATCTGTATCTACAGCGTATACCTCTTCGAGAGTCACGTATCCTTTTTTTTCCATAATCTCCATCAAGGCGTGCTTTACCCTATGGTGGCGTCTAGTTACAAGAAGCATGTTGTCAGGACAATTACCAAGCACATGCGCTGGTGTTTCAGGCTCTCTGCCGCATCTGCGACAGAGGGGTCCAACAGCTCCTGCCGACTGTCCGCCAACCCCAGGAACAGCACGAAGTGGGGCATAGTTTATGTTCAGCTTAACAGCATTACTCCATTCTGAACATGATAAGATTTTCTTGTCGTATACAAACTGATTTAATTTCGGGCTGTCCTTAAAGTGGCATACCCCTACCCCTTGCCATTTACAGTTTGTCCATTCTTCAAAAGATTTTTCTCTCAATTGCTGTCGAAGCCTTTCTGATGTTAGGAAAATCTTTTCCAGTGTCGGAACATATGGCCAACCTGGATGCACATATCTACGCTTCAACCTCGTAATCAAATATTTGTTGAAAATAGGCATTCCGAACTTTCGCGAGCTTCTGGGCAAGTGACCAGTGCTGCAGAGGAGCCTCCCACTCGCATCTAAGCAAGCCTAAGCCGCGATAGCGACGAGAATGCATAAAACATTGCCGAAGCAGTGCTTGCCGGTAGGCCGAGCATAGCCTTAACACTTCTTCTGATCAGTACATCCGTTCCTTCAAGTAACGCTGGTTTAAGTTTTGTTAGAGAGGCAGTTTGGAGAGGATACACCATCGTCGGGAATATGTATTGATTTATAATATTCAATTTCTGATCTGGTTTCAATAAATTGGATGTGGTCAGTTTATTCATATTTTCATTGGGTTTTCAACCGCATCTTGATCAAAAACCAGTTCACCAGAATACGAGCAGCCAAGGTACTTTATTGTCTCGGATTGTTCACAAGATTTGATGCAGCCTCCATTTTCTATATGATATTAATATACATTAATAAGCATTGATAAAATTCCAAATTTGAAGAAAATCAATTTTAACCGGAAGGGCGACTTTGAGCCTAGAAATTAAAAAAAGGATTATAGCCGCGAACAAGTATTACTTCGGCTTAGCAAAAACCTGAAAAGTGAACTCATCTGACGTAGCACAAAGTCACTACTGTAAAAGACGCTCATTCGGCCAGTGCTGATTTACGGTTCCGAAGCATGGACTATGAAGAAAACAAATGAACAAGCCCTGACGGTATTTGAACGGAAGGTGCTTCGTAGAATGCTATGGTTCTCTACGAGATGTATACAAGATTAGGCATAATCGAGAAATTTACCCTTTTTTTTTCAAGGAGCAGGCTATTTCTAAGGTCATAAAACTTGGGCAGGGCACGTGGCGAGGATATGTAGTGAAGACATCCCGAGGAAAACTTTGGAGGGCAATGGACAAGGTACTAGGCGGGGTGTAGACAGACCAAGGCTGCGATGGCAGGATTGTGTGGCGGGAAATGCACTGACAATGCTTGGATTCCGTAATTGGAGGAATCCAATTATTGATTTTATTGTTTTTTTTTTTTCTAGTTATTTTCAATAATATTATAATAATAATACAATGTATGAATTGATTTTGCACATGCAAGTATGTGTTATCGCAGTTTTATCAAGACATCCTATGATGGGGGAACGCCCGAAACTGGTCGATGACAACAAAATGAAGCAGCCTATCACGGAAAATATCTCTGATATTTTCTCTGCTTATTGCTAGTTTTCAAATTTTCCACATATACGTTCCTTTTGTATATGCTAGGGGACTAACGTTCAATTAGCTAAAATACTAATAATGCTCTCTGATTCATTCTTCGTCTGTATTAAATAAATGTATGTTTGTAAGTCTGTCTATACCATTAGCTTTGAATGGTAGCCTGTGAGTGAATCATAGGTTACATACTGGGATGCAATATAGCTATGATTAACATGAAATTATTCAGACTAAAATTCAAATCCAAGAAATTCAGTAACATTTTTGGGGTTAACCCTCTTCTCACAATATCTTAGGAGTAAGAGAAGGCAAAAATTGGTTTAATGATTGTCTTTAAACTTTGGTGTGCAAACAAATTACAGATAAAATCTTCCTACACTATTATTTGAACAATTTGGGGGGGGGATATTATTTAAGAGGGTATCTGGATGAGCTACATGCAACACGGAGCTTTCCGACGGAGCCATTTCAGTTTATTATATATAAATTTAGAATAACTAAACTTTAGTAAAACTTCCAACTTAAATTTGCTGCCAATTAGAACTTGAGAATTGCAGTAAGTGAAAGTCTGTGACAGTTTAACAACCAAAACTTTTTATAGGCACTTCAATTACGCATGTGTATCCTCAAGACGAATATTACGTATTTAAAAAAAATAAAAAGTTGAAGATTAAACATAGCACAATAAAACTATTTAATGTTGTGTTTGAATATACCTACATTATGTTCAGTATATAACGGTTTTGTTTTTTTTTTATGTACGCAATGAGCCGGCTCGTAAGGAAGAGAGAGAGAGAGAGGGAAGCTATGGTTAAATCGTTGAACGGCAATCATAGGGAAGGCAGATAATTGCATTGACAGTTCTGGTTTAGAACAATAGAATAGTCCAAACATTGTATACATTCAATATTGCACAATTGTCTATAATATACATTCCTAAATAGTGCTCAACATTTTTAGTTGTATATACATTGTTACTTAAAAACAGCTTTCTGCTTGCTGTTTTTGTTGCAAGATTTGTTTTAATTTAAAAAAAAAGAAAGTTGTATTATTATTAACGATAGTTTGCTATGGATGTTATTCACATAATTCATCAGTAAGTAAAAATAATCTGGTGTTTGAAACACTCACAAGACTTTGCAGTTAGATTAGATTAGATTGAACCCTTTTTACTGAAGTTATTTGCCGGCAAGGAATATCTGTTGCATGCAGTTACTTGGGGAGTAACGATCAGTACTCGAGCACTTCCGTCCGAACACAATACACTTTACCGACAAGGATAAGCACAGTACACAAACTAGGGTCTCCGTGCCTAATTAATTGACGTAAGCTAAGAGATTTGCCATTAAGGTCTGTGCCGCAGGAGAACCTGCGTAGAGCCATAAGGTGCAAAGTCATATGCATTTATTCGGACAGTCAGGCTGCACTGAAAGCCCTAGAGGCTGCTTACAGTACCACCTCATCCCTAGTTAAGGAATGTCGAAAGGTATTGTCGAGACTCTCCGGGCACAACAAGGTACAGCTGATATGGATGCCTGGACATGCAGGGATTGAGGATAATGAGACAGCTGATCAACTAGCCAAGAACGGGGCAAATACTCCGTTCAATGGTCCAGAACCTGTCCTGGGCATAACCGGCGGAGCGATTCGTGCAGCGTTCAGAGATTGGCTTCGCAGTAAGCATGAGGAGTCCTGGAGAGGGACCCCAGGAGCCACACACAGTAAAAGGATGATGCCAGGATTGTGTAAAAGACGGACAAAACGACCCTTAGCCTGAGTAGGAACCAGATCTCTCTGGTGACGAGGCTATTTACGGGTCATGGTAGGTTCAGGAAACATCTGCACAAGGTAGGGCTAATAAGCGCGGAACCCTTGTGCAGATTATGTCAGGAGGAGGAGGAGGAGGAGACGACCCCTCTACCTGCTCTTTGATTGCGTTGCAATAACTAGATTGCGCTTTATGATGAAACCTTTAGTACGTTCTGGCCTGAGGAGATAATAGCGCAAAATGATCTGGTGGTGAAAGCCCTGAAACTTCTTAGGAGGGGAGGGTTCACCCACTAGAAAGTACCGCGTTTGCCACAATAAGCCTTTGTTGGCTGCAGTGCCGGGGGATAACCCACCCGCGGTTGTTAATAATAATAATAATAATAAGCCAAGGGAGAAGGAAGGGATTAGCTCAGTGGTAGCACGCTGGGCTAGCCACGCGGAGGTCCCGGGTTCGAAACCAGCATGCTGCCCTTAAAGTTTCTCTTCCTAGGAGCCTCTACAGCACACTGTACAATGGCGACCTGTGTTGTTTGTAGCTAGAGAACACTGCTTGGAGGCCGGCAGTGCACTGAGAAGGCTCCGGGGGGCACAATAGATCTTTCAGGTGGCAGTGCGATAATCCCATACAACATTCTACATCTACTGAAGTTATTTAAGTTATTTTGTTTAGCGTGCTAATATCGTTTATAATGTTAACATTCGCTAAAAAACATTTTTTTGTATAAAAGAAACCTCAAAATTTGTACTTCGGTCGAAAAAACAAATTTCGAAAATTTGACTCGATCTTGTAGTGGAAGAAAAAAAATGAAAGAAAATAATAGTTTTGAAAAATAGTTTAGAATATTTTATAGTTTTAAAAAAATGGAATTTTGTTAATATTTTAAATGTATCTTAGTGCAGTGAAAAGAGTCAGGTACTATAATTTAAGGTCATTGCTATTAAAGAGAAAAAGGCACAAGGTTAAATTAATACAATGCCACTTGGCCAACTGTTTTGTAAGAGAAGGCATTCTTTCGGACAGTCGGCATTCTACTTTCAAAGCCAGAACACTTGCTTCAGGAATCGCTCTCTAAAAATCAATGCCACTTTAAGTTAAACCATAAGAGCTTTGCATTTAATCTAGATAAATACTTAGTTTCATAAACATAATAATTGTGAAATTGTAAAATATTTAAATATCTTAAAAGATAATATATTTAATTTAATCTACCAGTGTTTTCTTAATTATTCTTATTACTCTCTCTTAAACATGTAAGGGTGTTGTGAGGAGATGTGGGGTGTTGCTTGATGAGTGATAAATAACACCTTAAGATTTGGTTTAAGTATATAATTGATATAAGTATATGTATATGACTGACTGCCAAGGACTTTACACTTTGGAGTTTAGAACTGAACTGACAGACTGACGTGGCTAAAATGATATGAACGGAGCGATGTTAAACTGATGTGTAAATCAACAGAATGATATCTGATGTGTAAAACTGAATTCAATAGAAATGAATGATCCTTGACTGTCTCTCTCTCTCATATATATATCCACTGTCCGAACCTCTCCTCTCTGTGCGAGAGAGGCTGTTTCTCTCCGCTAGAGTGGATGAGTGGTGGGGGTTCACTACCCCTACAAACATATAACTAAACCGCTCGTGGTACACCAACTACAACAAACTACATCACATCACACCAAATACATTTCAATCTCAATACTTTCTCTTACAAGGAAACAAATAGCCATTATAAGATTTAGTCGTAAAGAAATAAAAGGTAACCATTCTGCTCCAGAAAATTGTCCCACTTTTCCTTCCAATCAGTTAAAAAAAAAAAATATACCTCACAAAATTAACTGATCAACCACTCACTAGATGAAGTTATCAAATTCTTTTTTCTTCCATTTTTGTTTTTTCTACTCAAGCCTAAGTAAGTAAAGGCATACCAGTTGGTTTTTACAAAGGTATATATGTCGCCAAACTGGAATGTCATTTTAAAACTACACTCACGAGCGCGCCACACGTACTTCTTAACAACACCAGTCATTCTTGGTGCAGCACACTCTAGTTTAAACACATAAAACTAAAAAAAAAGAAGAAAAACGAAAGAAATAAATAAAAATGCTTCTTCTTCTTCTTCCTTTATATTTAACTTCTACCAAAAGCAAGATTACAAGTGAAGAAAGACATAGAGTATAAGAGTGAACTGCAATGCATAAAAAAAGAGTGGCGATAAAACAGTTTAGATAGACACAAGTACATGTAGATGACGATGAAGTAGAAAGAAAGAGGGACAAACGACTAAAAATAGGAGATAAGTATCTTTTTAGTAGAAGAATTATACCAGGTGATGTAGCAGTAGGAGAAGGTTACCTTGCATGGTCAATTTTTTTTTTTTTTTGCTATTTATTTTTTTTATTTTTTTATTTATTTTTACTGTTTACACACTTGAGATGTGTGTGTATGTGTATGCGTTTTTCTCGATATTCTTTTTTCCATTTTAGTACTCTGCTGTTTACTTTTTTTTTTTTTTTTTTTTTTTTTTTTGGTTTTATTTGTTTGACGCCACAAACACTATCTTTCTAAATAGCCTGACACTTTTATTGAGTGCAAAATCTCACTCTAAGATCGCCAGTATAAAGTAGAATCCCCTTTTTTTTCCCACCCCACCCCGTTCCTAAAACACTATATATCTTAACATCTCTTCACACTCCATCTGTCCATTGTAATTAAATTTTTTATTACTGAAATTAATTAAATCAATTTATTAGCATGCAAGAATTCCTCATGCTTTGTTATGTTAATCAATAAATTAATATTTATTATTATAATATTATCATTTCCAATATCTACATTCTCACCAAAATAAAAAAATCTTACATAGTGTTCAAAAAACTTTACTACAAAATGGAAACAGGCTGAAGTAATTAGTTCTATATAATAAAAAAAAGAAGCTAAAAATTATAAATTAATAGAAAATTATGGATCTATTACCAATTTCGTTAAAAATATTTTAAAAAATTAATTAAACAACGTTTAGGGCACTTCATTAAAGAGAATAACATCATTCTGGATTTAATTTGGATTTCATAATAAACACTGAACAAACCACAGGTGGCTTTGAAACAATATGCAGTTAGGGGGATTTGAAACGTAAGAGCACAAATCAGCTACATTTTTAGATTTTTAACAAAACAAAAACCTAATCCTAAAGCGCTTCAAAACATCCCAATAAAGAGCCAAAACTTGCCAGGCTCCTTAATTTCACCACCTTCACCAGCTTATTAGCTCTCCCACTTTTTCCCATGAAGCTCTGGGTCAACATGGTCTTTGTCCACACGGGAATCGAACCCTGGAAATTCTTGCACCAAAGGTGAATGCATGGTCACTAGACCCAGCCTTTGAAGGCTCATTTTTAGCAAGTTATTCTACCATGGTCTAATATACAAAAAATGAAGAAAGTAAGAATTTTCCGTGTACTAGTTTGAAATAGTCTGTTCATATTTAACAGACAGAAATTTTTAAAGTTAGAATAAATAATCATTTATACCACATTAAGTAGTGGTATATACCTTAAGGTTCTGTACTATTACTCTTCAACCTTACTCTATAGCCCTTTTTTCCAGATAATATAGCAAAAGTAGTATTAGCTCGTAAATCCTTTCAAGAGAATTTCTGACCATGTCTCCAGCCATTTCTGGACAAGTTGGAGAATTAATTTTAAACATTTAATTAATGCATGACTCAAACATATTCACCTTAAGGAGAGACCCTCCATATTCAATGACTATCTTGGATAGCAAGTACATATAGTTTAGTTGTTGTGGTTGGTTCCGCAGAGCTGGAAAGCATCAGAAATATTTTCCGTGACAGCCAACTTCATTTTGTGGTCATCGACCGGTTTGGTAACATAGACTTGCACAAAGCAAATTTAATTGATACATTCAACTAAAAATTACACTCAAATGAGTGGATCAACTAAATTTGCTTTGTGCTAGTCTATGTTATCATGCTGTTTTGATAAAAACATCCTGATGAAAGGCAAACGCCCGAAACCGGTCGATGACCACAAAAAGAAGCAGACTATCAAGGAAAATATCTCTGAGATATATATATATAAAATATATAGTACACAAAGATTAAACAAAATCTTTTGACCCAATTTTCAAGAAAATTGGCGAGAAACTGAAAAATTTAGTAAAGTCGCACTGACTTCCGGTTGATAGATTTTGCCCAAAAACATCGTGTCAGACTCTTTGGATCTTTGGATGTCAAGCTATAAAGGTCAGCATACAATGGACTGATATTTCCCGACTATTCTTTCACGTAGAAAATCTCCGATCAACATGAGTTACAAGCTCGCATAGGAACTTATTGGGGATGGTAGAAAACTGGGTATACTTGAATAGATTCACTATCAAAGAGTGCGCAGAGTGCCCTTGCGATAAAAGTACTACGCAGGACTTGGAATCACATCCTTTTTTACTGCGAAAATTTTGAGAAAAGATGATAAATACGTTTATCAGATCGGTGCTGATTGCAGGAAATGGTTGGCCTCCAAACAAAAGTGAAGCGGTGAAAAATGATTTAGATAGATTAAGTTTGAAAAACTATAATATATATATAACAAATTCCATACTTTTTTTTTTATAAATTAATTACATCTTGTTTCCCCATAATAATTCGTAAATATAAATTGAGAATTTGCCAAAATGAATTTATTTATGATTAATTAAAAATGATAATTAATTTTGATTTTTGAAATGTATGTTATTCATTTTAAAAATTGCATGTAATTTAAAAAAAAAGTAAAAAAAAGCATACTGTAACAAACGTATGTTTAAAAAAATTACACACATACGACACAGATTATGCGATAAAAAAAATTGTTTCATACTTGTACTTTTGGGTGGCCTTAAAACATTAAATTACGAAAATTTGATAGTATCGTAATTACTTCCTTTAACCCAAGGAGTTAACCGGAAGTTTGATTTAAGTAGCAGTCATCTAGATTCAATGTATGCCGATAATCTAATCTATAATTATTTTAGCGCAATTAAACTAAGTAATAATTCAAGCTTTTAAAGAAAATATAACAATTTTATAATTATTGTATTAATAAATGCTACCCTTTAGATTTTTTACTTCCTCTTACTCTCAGTAAATAATCGTGTCAAATTTTCGATATTGAGTTTTCACCGGAAATATCCGTTTTGTGGTCCCCCAGAGTCCAAAAAAGTGTTTTTTTAAAAATGTAACTTCAGAAATACAAAATTTACAAACTAATAATAACAAATACATAATATGCATAATGATCATATTTTAATCAAGAAAATCATAAAGAAAATAGATAAAATAAAATGATGACTGAATAATAATAATACAAATACATGATAAAAATTATGAAAATTATAGATCTTAGTAAAATAGAACACCAACGAAATATCAAAGAAACTAAGCACTAATTAACAAATCAAAATTAAGTTAATAAAATTAGAAAATTGCTTGCAAAAAACTTTTGTGATACGAGATGTTTAAGTTGTGGAGGCCACAGTAAACCTTGCAGAAGCACTTCCCGAATTAGTGGAGCTCTTATATGTTCGAAAAGAGGGCAATACAGAATAATGTGTTCAACATTTTGTGGATTGGCAAGAACAAATACATTTAGGGTCAGCTATAATGTGGAAACGATGTAGATATGATTTCATTCGTCCATGACCGCTGAAAATCTGGATTAGTTTATAAGTCAACTTCAGATCGGTGCGTTATCTTGCTGAGACAGTCGAAAAGAATAGTTTTATAGTTGGCCCCTTTGTTGCAGTTCACCCCATTATTCTTGGTTCCAATCATCTTCATACAACAGTTTGAAGTGTTGCTTCAGAAAAGAAGATGTCACTCGATCATATACAGTTGGCAAGGTTGACGATTTTGCAGCTTCTTTTGCAAACTGATCGGCTTTTTCATTGCCTTCCAAACCTCTGTGAGCTCTTACCCAAGCAAAATAGACCACTCAGCCCAATTCTTCACTCAAATGCCATAATCTTTCTCTTTAATGAGGAACTGTGAAATGTGGGCATACCAGCAAGTTTTTACTGTGTTGTTGAAAGACGAAATAGTAGACGAGATGGACGATGTTAGAGACACGTGCCACATGGAGATAAATGTGTGTGTGTGTAACTACACATATAAAAAGCTACAACTTTTTATTTGTAACATTTCTTCTGGTAAAGTCATTTAAGAGTTTTTTTTGGGGGAGAGGGGTAGGGTTATGTTTTACTCTAAAGTGCTATCATAGTTTGCATATATACAATTCTACCAATCCAAACAGAATTAATTTAGAAACAAAATAGATGGCCAAAATTTCGTATTTCAAGAAAATCAATAAACCGGAACTGCCCTTTCACTGAGCAGTTTTTTTTTTTCAGTTTTCGACGAATTTCATTAAATTTGGTACACTAACTATAAAATTTGTCAATTATAATTTTGAGAATTGGTGTAAGAGAAAGTTGTGTGAGTGTTTTAAACCAGATTTTTTTTTCCTAAGAGACTCTGCACCTCACTATACGTTAGTGGACAGTGTTGTATGTAATGAGAGAACATTGTCTGGAGGCCGGCAGTGCACAGAGAAGGCTTCGGGGGGCACCAATGACCATAAATGATTTTTTTTTTTTTTTTTTTTAATTTAGGGCGGGCAACATCTATGGTCATTGGTGCCCGAAGCCTTGTCAGTGCACTGCGCCCTCCGGACAGTGTTTTCTCGCTACAGACAACACTGTCCATCACCGAACAGTGAACTATAGAGGATCCTAGGAAGAAAAAATTCTAAGGGTAGCACTGGACTCAACCCGGGGTCCAACGCGCTAACCACTGAGCTAATCCTTTCCCTACGTAAATGTTAACATGCCTTAAATAAGAAACAAAATAATTAATAATTGCATAAAAAGAAAGTGATATGAGTGTTTTGTACCGGATTTTTTGTTGGTTTTTTTTCTGGCAATACTATAGCATTTTCGGAGAAAATGTCAATATCACATAACTTATAATACCATATATAGTAAACATAAAAAAAATAAATACCTATAGATTTAAAAAAAGATGGGCAACTGTGAAATGTGGGCATACCAACAAGTTTTTACTGTGTTGTTGAAAGACGAAATAGTAGACGAGATGGACGATGATAGAGGCACGTGCCACATGGAGATAAAAAGCAAACCTTGTATATTTGTGTGTGTGTGGGTCTGGGCAAGCGGGCCCTAATATGGTAGTATGTTATCCCCTCTTTGTATGTGTGTGTGAACGTGTGTGTCTGCGAAGTGTTGGGCGTCCTTTAACCACCTGAAGAAGAAGAACAGCAAGTCCCCCGTAGTAAGGTAGTTTCCATTCTTCTCTTTTAGTCCAATCTCAATAGAAATACAAATGAATTACATCTTTAAATACTTCTGTATACCTCCTGTTTTGTTTTTTTTTATACAATACGTAAACACACACACACACAATTATACTCATTGCTATTTTTTTTCTCTCTCTCTTATACCTCTTGGCCCTTTCATGTCTTGGTCCCCTACATATATATATATATATCTCTTTATCATTCTCCCTTATTTAGCAAGATAAAATGTATCCCACACGCATACAAATACACATTCCCAAAAGAAATTCCACTATACAAATTACTATTCATTTGCACACTTCATGAATGCCCATTCATTACAATATCTTCATTATCTCTCTATACTAACTATACAATCTATTTATATATTGTAATAAAATAAAATAAAACCACAAAAACCATCTACTATATTATATGAATGTATAATATATATGTAGATATATATATATATATATATATATAAAAGAAATATAATAAACAAAAGCCATCTTGATCATGGCGGACTACTGAAGAAATTCCGTTTATCTTTCTTATATAATAAATTTGAACATCGTTTTGTATTTTATTTTTAAGTTGTGTTACAAATTACATCCTATTTTCTTCTTTTTTTTTTTTTTTTTATAACTGATACAATCTAACACCGGTAGAAACAAAAAAAGCGGTAAAAAAAAAAAAAAACACTTATAAAGAATTTTGGGATATTTATATGATCGTCACTCAAATGTTGATTAGTATTTAATTTTCTTAAACACTCAATATAAAATGAAATTAGTGTTACTATAGTTTGTTTTTTTTTGGTTATTTTTGTTATTTATGGGATCAACTGGGATTCCATAGCTTTCCCTTCCTTCTTTTCACCACATAAAGATGGGCGGGAACTTTATGTGTTCTTACGTTCTCTTATTACTTAGTAACAGGAAGCCCGCAAGGTGTATCTGTTGCATGCATTTACTTGGGGAGTAGCGACCTCACTGGTTACCACAGCTTAGTACGCCCATGCCTTTCGTCAGAACAGTACACAATACACTTAAACTACTCTCTACTCTTTGCAGCGACTCCGTCCCTAGTTAACTGGCGTAAGCCAAGGGAGAAGGAAGAAATTAATTCAATATTAGCGCGCTGGAATCCAACATGCTGTCCTTAGATTTTCTCTTCCTAGGAGCCTCTATAGCTTACTGTCCAGTAATGGGCTGTGCTCCTTGTAGCCAGAGATCATTCCTCCAAAACCGGCAGTGCACTGAGAAGGCTCCTGAGGGCACAATAAATCTTTCAGATCGCAGTGCATATCCCCTTTAATATAATAATCTAATCTAGAAACAGGAAGTATGGCGATTATTAATTTTTCACCGAAAATACTCTTTTTTATGATCACCTGAGTATGAAAAAAATGTTTGTTTTTTTTTCAGTGACGTATGTGAGTAAAATATTTCAAAAATGAAAAATCACAACTCAAAGTCGATACTCGTTTATAAGTAACGCCACTACCGCATCAGACTAAGATTTTTGACAAAAATCCATCAACCAGAAGTGGGGGGGGGAGGGGACATTTTGAGATAGGAGATCATCTCTTAATGAATGGACCACTGTTTCCAGACTGAGGTTTATGCTATATTTTTTGTCGTATTTTGGATTAGAGGGTACATAACACTAACTTAAAAGGTGTTTTTGTATCTGCTCGGACAGTCAAGCTGCGTGGAAGGCGCTGAATTCATGTGTCTTCATTTCCAGGATGCTACTTAGAATGTTCTAAAAGACTTGAAGGATGTGCTTCCACTCTGTGTATCAGGTCATTTGGGAATGAGGTAGTGGACTGGTTTGCCAAATTAGGCACATCTCTCTCCCTTTCACTGGTCCCATGTCTGCTGTTGGTGTATCTTCAGGCACATGTCTGTCAAACGTCCAGTCATGGATACTTCATAGTATTCATCCCTATGGATGAGCACAGTGGGTTGTCGGCAGTCTAAGATTGGGGGTCCGGACAGGGCTATTAGTGAGATGTTGCTTTGTCTTTCACAGTAAATTCTCTTTACCTCATATGTCATTATTTTTTTTGTAGAAGAACTTTCAGATAGATATTTTTTTAAGAGAAGTTGGCAAGTATCTATTCTCCTGGCAGCTTGTTGAGGTGTAAGATCATGCGGCACTTTCCTACTCTCCTTTTTACCTTTCTCACAGTATAGAGATGTCTCTAAACACTGCAAGTTCCACAACAAGTGCACGAACACCTGTGATTGGATTTGGCACAACAACTTACCGTAAAGCCCCATGGATTTGTCTTTCCTTTTAAGATCATATTACCAGTATTAAATTTGGTGAAACGCTGGCAGTACGCTGATCAAGGACATCTTCCTCTTTAATTTCACATAGAGCACGTAAGCTTTAGAGCACGTTTTTATATTTTTTTCCAGTAGAGACGTAAAATTACTAATGTATCGTAAGAAATAGTCAAGGTCTTCTAAAAAAGCTCACAATTGCAAGTGAACATAATATGTATACGTAGAAACACTCTAGAGTCTAAAGATGAATATAATATCGTGTTTCGGTCATTTTTATATATATATATATATATACACTCCTGCTTACTAACGAGGTGTTATAAAAAATATATAATTAATATTTTTCTCCAAGATTTGAAAAGTATAAAAAAAATTTTAGATTTTTAAAAAATATTTTATATAATTTTTTACCAAGATATTTATAAATTAATCGTATTAGCAATATATTAATGCATTGTTCTGAATTAAAGATAATCAAATATATTAACTAAAATTAACTTGTAATAGCATTGGTATTTAACATTATCATAATGTAAGTACTATTTCAGTTTTATTATGAAAAGGTATGCCAGGAAAAATACGAATTTATATAGAATAGTGATCCAAGCATTCACGAGTTGGACTGAAGTAGAATAATTATTTTGATGTCTCAAACCACAAAGAGGGCTCTGTGGTATCAGGGGGGCGGAACCCACTAGACGAGGAGAGGCAAAAAGGGGTGGGGAAACGAAGCCTCTGATAACAAATAATTTAATTAAAAACAGGTAATAAAATATTAAGATATCACAGATATGGCTGTAGGTGGTGGTGGATAGAGTTTGTTACAAAAAGCCTGTAGAATGCGCTGCCGGATGGGTAGCTATTCTGTAATTGAACTGAAAAGCGATTTACAAGAAGTGCAGCAAAACAGTATGGCTTTTCCATATTTTTCGTAATTTTCTCGAATATATTATTAATGATTTTCCTTAAACTATTATACATTCAACAACACAATATACCTAAACCTATTAAATTTATTTCCATAATCCTAATATGAGGAAGTATAGCATCAAATTTTTTTTTTTTTTTTTTTTAAGGTCCCCTGTGTACGTGTATATATATAATGTTAAATGTTATAATGTTATATATATATAAATATTAATGTTACGCACCACTTCGTGGTGTTCCTGGTGCCGGTGGACAAATGGTGGGAGAAGTTGGGACCCTCTGCCGCAAGTGTGGCAGGGAGACGGAAACTCCAGCTCATGTGCTGGGAAAATGCCCATTTAACTCCCTCCTTATCACTCGACGCCACCATAAGGTCAAGCACGAGCTAATTCGGCTCCTGAAGGAAAAAGGATATACGTGCTTTGAGGAAGTTTATTGCATCGACTCAGTAGGATCGACGAGATATGCCGATATAGTCGCCCTTCATGACCGCGACAGATCGGCTCTAGTCCTCGACCCGACCGTGAGATTCGAGAGCAATGACCCGGACCAGGCGGAGAAGGTGGACTTGGAAAAAAAAGGTATATATGAGAGTTGTGTCCCCTTCTTGAAAGAGAGGTTCCATGACTTCGGTGACCGAGAGTTTCGGGTTCGGGGGCTCTGGTTCGGTGCCCGAGGTGTCATCCCTAAGCTGACTTTCAGCTTCCTTCAGGAGCTAGGGATTGATCTGAGGGAGTTGGAGGCCTTGGCGGAGTCTATCATTGTGGACTCGATTGGCATTATCCACCACCACATCTACGGGACATGAGTTTGATTGTTCTGCCCGCTTATTTGTTGGTATTGTATGATTATGTTATGTTATTATTCTGATTTGGATGTTTCTGTTGCTGGTTTGGTTTATTTTATTTTATTTTGTTGACATATTGTATTAGTGTTAGGAACGATTTTCTTTTTTTTGCCTGACGAATTGAGGATCTCTCAATAGTGTAGTATTGGTGTTGACTTCTTTTTTTCCACTTTATCTATATATCTTGATTGACTGATTGGTACGCTGTGTGTCTAGCAACCCGATCTATTTGGGCAGCACCCTTTGCTTTGCAAATATTTGCATTAAAATGTTTCTCTCTCTCTTGCATAATGCAAATTATATATATAATAATTTGTATAAATTATTATATATATAATTAATTAATTTGTATATTATATATATATATATAAAGTGTATGGGAGCGAACAAAGTACCCCACAAAAAAAAGAAAATTGCCCGAAGTATACTCAAACTTGGTATACCCGTTCTGGTTACTATCACCGCATATGAACGAAGTTTCGGACAAAAAAATCTATCTACCATCAAAAGTGCGACTTTAATATTTTTTTTTTTTTAATTTCTCCCGATTTTATCGAAAGCGTCTACAATGATTTTCTTTAAACATCGCATACTATCTACAAATAGCCCGCAAGGGGTTTCTATTGCATGCACTTACATGGAGAGTAGCGACCCCTACGGGTTACCACAGCTTAGTACTCCATACACTTCGTCAGAACAGTACACAATACATTTAAACTACATACACCCTACACTTTACAGACAAGGACAAACACAGTACACAAACTAGGGTCTCCGTCCCTACTTAATTGGCGAAAGCCGGACCAACAACGCGGAAGTTCCGGGTTCGAATCCAGTATGCTGCCCTCTCCCTAGGAGCCTCTACAACTCACTGTGCGGTGATGGGTAGTGTTGTTTGTAGCTATAGAACACTGCTTGGAGGCTGGCTGTGCTTTGGAGAAGGCTCCGGGGGGCACAATAGATCTTTCAGGTCGGAGTGCAGTAATCCCCTCTACAATACAGTGATTTTTTTTTTGGTGGATTCTGGAGAAATAGTGGCGTTTAATTTCTCTATAAAGTACCATGGTATTACAATATATGACTTTGCCATGTATATAATATTAATTAATATATAATATTAGAAGAATCGTTAGAATTCAAAATTTGATAAAAATTGGCCAACTGGAAAAGCGATTTTACGCAGTATGTTTTTTGGATTTTACTCTGGACGACTTTAACGATTTCCTTTAAATTTGGAATATTTATTTTTTAAGAGTTTTTTTTTACATTTTATTCTTATTTGAAATATTTTTCTGGATAAACTGATTTTAGGTGGCTATTGATTACGGTATGAAAATGTCATATGAAAATTTCTCCCATCAGATTTTTTTATATTTAAAAAATATTTTAGCGTATTCTCGGCAACTTTGCAGCTTTAGGTTAGTTTCAATAATTGTCATTTCATACAATATACGATATGCTACCGAGTGAAAAATTAAGTTAACTAAATATTTAACCAAAATCACGGCTAATACGATTTTTTTTTTTTCTTTTTTTTAAGAAATTAACACCGGCACTATTGCGCCATAAGTAAATGTGAATAAAGATACAAAAATAAAATACGAGAGGGAGAAACTACCCAGTGGTAGTACTCCTAATCAAAAAAAATCATTCATTGCCATTAGAAAGGCCAATGGCATTTAAGCCATCTAGGAAGGTTATCTGGCACGATACGGCCTAGAGGTTACGGTGTGAAGATATGGTGCTGAGAAATTTGTTATATCTGAATTTGATTACTTCTGGTAAGAAAGGGATATTGCGGTCGTTGTGGATTGTTCGATTGGAGACATAAAAAAGAAGCGTTGACTATAGTTCGCAGGTTTGTGGATTGAAAGGATTGGATACGATTGGAAGGAGGTTGGAACGCTTGGTTGAACCTCATATGTCCAAATTAGTTTAATAAGTGATTTGTATTTTTTTGTTTTTTTTTTTTTGAGGGTTCTGCACTGCAACCATTTAATGATCTATTGTACCCCCTCTGGTGCCGTAGATGAGCTTGCTCATCTACAGCACCCTCTCCAGGTTGAGCTCCCTAAGGAACCTCAAGATCCTGGAGGGTTCTAGGGTGGATATTTCCACCTCCCCTATCTGGTAACGACCCAGACTATTAAAACTTCTTTGAATGACAGCATCGCAGTCTGTGACAAGATGTATCGGAGTTTCCTCCATATCTCCACAGAATCTGCATGTGCCATTGTCTTCTAGGCTCAGCTTCTTCAGATGTCTCCTGAGACTGCACCCCGTAAGGATACGGATCTTATTCTTACTCAGACTTATGCAGGCTTTCGATCTTTCCTGGTTATAGCCTCCCAGACAGACCTTAGCCTGCCTCGGCCTCGGGACAGTGTTCCAGAGACGAGCTCTTTTCGCCACCTCCTCCTTCTTGATGTCTTCTAAGAATACCCGGTTTCTGACTCCGAAAAAAGGTTCTGACTTTAAGAGAGGAGATGCAGATGCAGCGCCTTCTTTTGCCAGAGTGTCGGCCGGCTCATTACCTTCCACGCTGACATGTCCCGGCACCCACAATAGGGTGACTTTATTTCTTCTGCCTAGGTCATTAAGCTTACGTAGGCATTCCCATAACATTTTAGAACTGACACTCAGAGCTTTAATGGCAGACTGACTATCGGATAGGATAACTATCACCTGATTCCGATAGCCCCTATCGAGGTTCAACTGAAGGCACTTTCCAATAGCGTGAATTTCCGCCTGGAAGATGCTGGGAAACGTGCCCATGGGTTCCGAGTGTTTGGTTCGAGGCTCTTAGATCCATCTGTGTACCACTAAGTGATATGCTTACTAATACTGGGCAGGGCGGATCCTTTGCTCCACTCCCTTTTCGTGTTTGCTTCGAGGAAAAATTTCTAACGAAACTATATTTCTTAGTCATACTATCCCTAGGAAGGTTCCAGGGAAGTGATGTGTATAGTAGACGTTTGTTATCTAGTGAGAGCCTAGATCTGTTGCCTAAGAGTCGTTCTAGTTGACTGTAACATGTGTTCATTTCTTCTCTTTCCAGTCACCTGTGAGGGTTCCAAATGAGTCTTTTATCGATTTACATCCCACGTTACTAATCGGACGGCATCAGAGCTTGGCAAAGAGATTTGTTTATAGTATATTAGGGGGGAAGTAAATCTACGTAAGGTGGAAGGTAACACTGAGGCACTTCTTCTCATTGAATTTAATCTTCCATTTTTTGAACCAGTTCTCCAAAGTAGTGAGATGGTTCTGCATATTTCTGTGGGTTATCACTGGGTCAGGATTTGAGGAAAGTATAGCATTATCGTCTACATAGATGGAAAGGATAGTATTAGGATCAGCTGGGATGTCTGCCGTATATATCGAATACAGAATAGGGGCCTAAAATGCTTCCTTAAGGAACTCCTACTTCAGCCTTCTGGAAAGGAGAGGGGAAAGATACAACCATGACTTGGAAGTAACGGTCGGTGAGCTATGATTAAAGGATTAGGTTAGAATACGAAAATTTATATGTTATTGTAATGACATGGCAAAGTCATTGACATCGGCAAAGTACACCAAAGAAATAATTTACAAAAGGTGAAAACAGTGACACTGTTGGCCGCCGACAGCCGCGGTCAACCAAACAAACAACAAAGCCTTTTCATCAATTCTCACATCAAAAGGCAGGCACCGCGATAAGTATGGCCACTAAATAAGGGCAGCAAACTACGAAGGTCGCACAAGGCCGCAACACTAAGGCAGATGTCTTGGTGTGAGTGTGAACAACAGTATATATAAACTCAATGATATACGACGAGAGGATTATTATATCATCTACGACCAAACTATACACGAGCGGCAATTCACAGTTATATTCAACTTATCATTCTCGTAGTTGTGCACTTTAGTTCGTTATTCTAACCATTCTAAATTATCATCTATTTATCTTCTATTTATTATTAAGAATTTTATTATAGTTATTAGTTACCATTTATCACGTTTAAATTATTGTTAAAATACAGTTTATTTTTATACAAAAAACCGTTTAATAATTCGAGTACTAACTTCCAAGTCTCTCAAACTAACTTCCGCCCTCTTCAAGACATCTGCTACTCCAGGAATCACACATCAAACGATTCCATTACATCTAATATCTGATTCCATTACATTATGATTTTGAATTTTGCTATTAGAATAGCAATTTTGTTTTTAAGTAACCTCATTCACACAGTCCTATTTTACCAATTACTAGGAAAATCCTTATTTAAGGATCCTGGAAATTGTAATACCACTAAAAGCGCCAAAAATCTAAGACTAAAAAGGAAGTAACAACAATATCTTACAGAATTCGGTCAGGAAAAAAAAATTACAGGTAACTGATGAGTCAGTTCACAGTTGATGATCATTTGTGCGGTCAACATAATTTTATGTCTCTCAAGTTTTTTTTTTTGTTTTTTTTTTTTTATAACCTTTCATTTTTATATGTTTTTATTATTTTAACCATGCTCGGTCTGTTTCTTCAAAACAGTCTGACCTTTGACCCCTATTGGTGGATAACTTCTACCTGGATCGGAGTGACTATTACAACAACTGGAAAATAAGCATAAAAAACAACCGAGTCTTTGTATTTTAGTAAATATTCTCTCTCTCTCTCTCACTCACTCGCTTTCTCACTCACTCTCTCTCACTCACTCTCTCTACAGAACTATATTGTTAAATGAAATTACTTCTAGGAAATAATTGGCCTCATTAACATTCGTTTAAACTTTATCAGGAATTGAATCATGATATCAAAAAAGGCGCGAATTATTTTATTTCAAATATGATAAATGAAATATTTATCATTATCTTCTATATATATAAAAATTCAGCATCCGTATGTTTGTGCAAAACCCAAAACTCAAAAAGTAGTCGCTGGATTGACTTGAAATTTTTACAAAACGTTGCATTTCTATGTAAGAGTGTTTATATATACTTTTTATTCCGAAGTTCCCACGGAAACGGGAAATTCCGAGCGTTTCGCGAGTATGGCAGAAATAGACAGACGCAGACGCGTTGCGATGGTGGCACGCTCTCTGAATCTCTTTCTCAACTCCTTATAAGTACCTCTATTCCGATGTTCCCACGGAAACGGTTCTACGGGCGTGCAAAATCATTGTATGGAATGAGTGACTCACAAGAAGTCATTGGAAGCATTAGACCATACATTGAAAGACTTGCGAAATAATCAGGCTCCATTTGGTGGAGCATTGGTGTTACTATCAGGTGACTACAGGCAGACGCTTCCAGTGATATCTCGCTCAACACCAGCTGATGAATTGCATGCCTGCTTGAAATATTCAATTCTTTGGAGCACAGTAAAAAAAATTCATTTAACAACGAATATGAGAGTTCAACTTCAAAACGATCCAACAACTGCCACATTTTCAAGACAATTACTCGAAGTCAGTAACGGTCCTGCACCTACAAATCCAGCAACAGGAAAAATCACCTGTCCATCTAATTTCTGCAACATTGTACATTCAAAAGAAGAATTAGTAGACGGTGGTATTACAAAACATCGAAACAAATTATCAAAATCACGCATGACAATCCGCATGAGCAAGAGCCATTCTAGTGGCTAAAAATGTCGACTTACTAGATACGAACAACATCATTCTAAACAGAATCGCAGGTGAAAGTGGCATACAAATCGATTGACTCCGTGATGGACCAAAGTGAAGTAGTGAATTTTCCAACGGAATTTCTTAATTTACTCGATGTTCCCGGATTACCGCCTCACATTCTAAATTTGAAAATTGGAGTGCCAATTATATTACTCCGAAACATCAGTCAACCATAATTATGCAATGGTGCACGATTATTAGTTAAAAAAATTGATGAATAATCTAATTGAAGCAACAATTCTCATTGGACCTCATAAAGGTGAGGACGTACTACTTCCACGAATACCGCTCATTGCGACAGATATGGCGTTCGAGTTCAAATGACTTCAATTTTCAATACGCCTTGCGTTCGCTATGACTATCAATAAAGCGCAAGGACAAACTTTACAAGTGTGCAGTTTGAATTTAGAAAACGAATGCTTCTCTCATGGGCTTCTCCCTAATGTCGCATGCTTCCAGAGTCGGTAAACCATCTGATCTTTATCTTTATGCAGAAAACGGACAAACAAAAAATGTAGTCCACTCAACTAGCTTTACAATAAAAAAAGACTTTCAGTTAAAAACATTTTTTTCTTTCTTTCCTTTCAGTTCACAGCAACGCAAAGTAGGGTATTAAATTGAATGATGTGTTTCCTTGTTGAATCTATGTTAACTATCATATTTCTAATTTACTTCCCTAATAATTAAAATCAGACTGAGCCACAGCTAAGCGTGGCCGGGTTTAGCTAGTAATTGAAATAAATAAATAATTTATTGAATAAGAATATCCGATTGTTGAAAGTATTTACATTTTTCACTTACAATTTTCTTAGCCCTGGTAAGAAGAAAGTATATTGCAATCGTATCGTCAAATTTTGGGATATCATGTTTTCACCAGAAATACGCATTTTGCACCGATGAATTTTAGAAAAAAAAATTTCTAATTCCGGAAACGAAAGGTCACCGGAAATACCATTTTATTAAATTAATTTTTCACTTTTTTTTTTGCGATTTTCCCAGAAATAACTCCTACAATTTTCTATAAAGTTAGTATTATATCAGGAGCTACACATATAAAGAGCTACAATATTTAAATTGAAACATTTCTCTAGGAAAATTCTAAAGATATAGGACATCAAAGTGGCCGAATTTTGGTAATGGAATATTTAAGTAAAATTGAGATCAAAATATAGTATGGCGCTTAAAAAAGGTAAGTCTTGCAAATTATTTTTAATGCAAATATTTATAGAGTGTTTTTTAATTTAGATATAAGTAAAAAAGGAGCAGAGGAATATCGAGAGAATGTATTGTGTGAAACTAAAGTATGTTTGGTGAAGATGGAAGATAAAAAATTAGATTAGGCTTAATTAGTTTCGAATGAATGTATTTATTAGCATGAAGGTATTTATTGGGGTGAATGGTTTAGGTTATGTTAAGTCAATATATACGATATTATTTCAGGTTTCAGTCCAATGGAGAAGAGGAAAATCTAGTATTCTACTCCTATTAGTAATTTAAACAAGATATAATACTTTGCAAGCTACGTACAATTAACGGCTATGACTGTATGGCGTCAAGGCTAATACCGAAAAAAAAAAAAAAAATCTGGTGTGAAACACTAACACAACTTTCTCTTACTCCTGTTCTCAAAATTATAATTGTCAAAGGTTATACTTTGTGTCAATCAAATATAACGAAATTCGTCGGAAACTGAAAAAAAAACTGTTCAGTAAAAGTGCACTTCCGGATTACTAATTTTCTTAAAACTTCGAATTTTGGCCATCCATATATTTCTAATTATTATTGTTTGGATGATAGAATTATATAATCAACTATGATACCACTTTAAAGGAAGCTGTAACCCCACACCTCCCCTAAAAGTACCCTTAAATGAAATTTCCCAGAGAAATGTTTTAAATAAAAGATGTAGATCATTGTATGTTTAGTTTATATACAAAGTTTCAAGAAAATCGTTGGAGCCATTTTTGAGAAAATCGCGAAAAAGTGAAAAAAATCATTTAGTGAAGTGTTAAAACAAACGGACTTCCGGTTATCCGATTTTTTCAAATTCGGAATTTCAAACAACATATTTAATTCTAATTGATATTATTTAAATGACAGAATTGTCTAATAAACTGAAATAGCAGTTAAGATGAAAACCTAACCTCACCCCTCCCCCAGAAGTGCCCTTAAATCAATTTTCTCAAGAAATGTTTTAGATAAAAGTTGTAGCTGTTAGTACGTGTAGTTGATATGCCAAGTTTACAGAAGATCGTTAGAGCTATTTCTGAGAAAAAATCGCAAAAACGTAGCAATAAAAAAAATAGTAAAGTGGTACTTCCGGTTGAGGAATTTTGACAGATGACCCACTGTCGGATCCCATGGTAATAACTAAACAGAATATCAAGTTTGAACTTTCTACGATTTTTCGTTTTTGAACTATGCTGTTCACATACACACATAGACCATTTGCTAAAAACCACTTTTTTGGACTCAGTGGACCTCAAAACGGATATTTCCGGTGAAAACTCAATATCGAAAATTTGACACGATTACAATACTTCCTCTTACTAGGAATAAGAGAAAGTAAAAATATAGAGGAGAGAATTTATTATACGATTCTAATTAATTATTAATTATTAATTTTAATTAGATTATTAATATTAATTAGATTAAATGTGCCAAAATTCCGAATTCTGAAGTAAATTGGTTAACCGAAAGTGCCGGACTGAACCACTGAACAGTTTTTTCCAGTTTCCGGCAATTTTCTCCACAAAAAAACACGGATGGGTTTCGTTAAACCTGGTATATAACTACACTTACAGAAAACTATCGGTTTGATACTTTGTTTCGTAAAAGTTTAATTAAGAGGGTTTTTGGAGAAGTGTCAATGTCATCCTTTAAAACTGCAACGTTACAATATTTAGGCTGGCCATAAAAATGATAGTGGGGGTTTTACTTGTATATCTAAGCGGCCTTATGTGGAGCGCCCTTATGTCAGGACCAACAAAGCTTCTGCAAGATTTAAATTTAAACTAAAAGTCCCAGATCGCCAGTACTCCTCTGATGTCAATATTTTCAGAAAGATGTTGTTACAAATAAAAATGATACGTTTCTAATTATACCTACAGCACACATTCCAAGTTTAAAGAAAATCGTTGTGACCATTTTCGAGAAAATTAAAAAAAAAAAACTCAAAAAACCTATTCTGTAAAAATCACATTTAAGGTTAAACCGATTTTCTTGCTAATTTGGAATTCTATCAATGTTTCTAATGTGTACTAACTAATACTATGTAGGTGGTAAAACCATATATTATACAGAAGTAATACTTTAGAAAATAGCATGACGCTACTGTTCCCCCCAGAACCCCCAAAAAATCAATTTACCTGTGAAAATATTAAAAATAAAATTTATAGGTATTTATTAATATATTTAAATAGTAAACGAAGTTTAAAGTAGGGGAGGGTAGGGCTAGTTGTTACAAATTTCAGTTAACATTTTTTAATCGCTGTATGTTGCACTCAAAATTGCTGAAAATTGATTAATTTGTTGTCTCATTTATTTCTTCAAATTATTTATCTTTTTGAGATTTTTCAAAATGAAGTAACATTTAAAAAATTCAAATTCTATTAAAATGCGCATACTGTAACAACTTGCCCTTCGGTGGGGCTTGTTGTTACATGTGGAGGTTGAGTTGTTACAATGTATAAAATACATGTTTGGGTGTTTATTTGAAGGAAATAAAACTAAAATATGTTCAATGAAAACTCATCTGATGAACAAATTAGCATATCTTCTTAATAATATCTTTTAATAATAATAGTAGCTTGATTATGATTTAAACATGGATTATTACAAACTTAAATGCTTGAACAATTCATTCATTCTATTCACTGTCACTACCCATCTCTAAGTCCGAGTTACAATTGTGGCAAATATATCTAGGGTTATTTTTAACACATTTTGAATGGGCTCATCTTTTGAACTGCATGCGCATTCAACCCAATTTTCTCCACCTTTTGATTGCAACCATGGTTTTAGACATTACTGCCAGTCCTCATCTTCTTCACCTGGAACTTGATGATGGCAAATTATTTTTTTTTCATTCTTGTTCGCAGCTTTGGAGATAAACAAATTTTCTTTTTGTTAGAATTGCCAACTTTCTCGTTTTTCTTGTTTTTGGCTTCATTTCATTTAAGAAATCTGCTGGGATTTGATTTAAGATATGGCATGGGGCACGTTGTTACACTGTAACAACATGCTCCAACCAAGTGTAACAATTAGCCCCACTGACGCTATTTCACTAATTTTAATCCGTAAACACATAGGTCAAAGAATACTAGCGCAACCATATTGGATTGAAATTGTTGTTAAAGATATATGAATTAACAGCATAAGTATGAAAGCCTTACCTTTAGTAGTTTTCAGATCACAGCTTTCAGTTTCAATAATAAAATGTAGGAAAGGGATTAGCTCAGTGGTAGCGCGCTGGACTAGCAACGCGGAGATCACGGGTTCGAATCCAGCTGTGCTACCCTTAGATTTTCTCTTTCGTAAGAGCCTCTACAGCTCATTGTCCGGTGACGGACCGTGTTGCCTGTGACGAGAGAATACTGTCCAGAGGCCGGCAGTGCACTGAGAAGGCTCCGGGCGCAAATGACCACAGATGTTGAGACGCCTTAAATAAAAAATTAAAAAATAAAATAATAAAATGTAGCTTTCACTATGATATTTCATGGAAAGTCGCACAATGCCGCCATATTCAACAGAATCCTAGCGGGAACTGATTACAACAAACAACATTCGTATATCTCTCAACTTTGACCACTTTAGGAAGTGCTTCCCGCAGCCGATTTTTTTAAAAATTACACTGTAACAACAAGGCCCTGTTGTGAGAAAATCACTAAAAAAATAAAGTAAACTCGTACTTCCTCCTATTGGGTGGATTTTGCCCGAAATCTTCATGTCTGTTGTGGTGGTAGTACCTAAACCGGAATACAAAGTTTGAGCTACCTGCCGTTTTCGTTGTTGAGATATTCTATTCACAAACACAAAGAGACCATTCCTTAAAAACATGTTGTTCGTATTCAGAAGATTTCTTGTCACGAGAAAGAGAAAGTAAAAAAAAAAAAAAATCTGGTGTGAAACACTCACACAACTTTCTCTTATTCCAGTTCTCAAAATTATAATCGAACAAATTTAACAGTTTGTGTACCAAATGTAATGAAATTCGTCGAAAACTGGAAAAAAACTGTTCAGTAAAAGCGCACTTCCGGTTTACTAATTTTCTTGCTCGAAATTTTGGCCATCTATTCATTTCCAATTAATTTTGTTTGGATGATAGAATTGTATAATCAACTATGATAGCACTTTAGAGAAAAACATAACCCCATCCCTCCTTCAAAAGTGCACTTAAATGAATTTTCCCAGTGAAATGTTTTAAATAAAAGTTGTAGATCTTTGTATGTTTAGTTTATGTATGAAGTTTCCAGAAAATCGTCGGAGCCATTTTTGAGAAAATCGCGAAAAGATGAAGAAATCTTTTAGTAAAATGGTAATGTAAACGCACTTCCGGTTATCCGATTTTTTTGAAACTCGGAATTTCAACAATATATTCCATTCTAATTAACATTATTTAGATGATAGAATTGTTTAATAAACTGAAGTAGCACTTTAGATGAAAATCTAACCCCACCCCTCCCCCGAAAATTCCCTTAAATGAATTTTTCCAGAGAAAAGTTTAAAATAAAAGTTATAGCTCTTTGTATATGTAGTTGATATACCAAGTTTGAAGAAAATGGTCGGAGCCATTTTTGATAAAATTGCAAAAAAGTAAAAAAAAAAAAAAAACTAATAAAGTGGTACTTCCGGTTGAGGAATTTTGACAGATGACCCACCGTCTAATGCCATGATGATACCTAAACGGAATATCAAGTTTTACTTTCTATGGTTTTTCGTTTTTGAGCCATGCAGCTCACATACACATGCACACACCATCACAGACCATTTGCTAAAAACACTTTTTTGGACTCAGGGCACCTCAAAACGGATATTTCCGGTGAAAACTCGATATCGAAAATTTGACACGATTACAATACTTCCTGTTGCTATAGGGAGTAAGAGAAAGTAAAAAAAAGGAAGAAATTTGGTGTCAGCTGTTTCGAAATACTTATAATACTGTTATTTATGTAATTTATTCACAAATTTAGTATTTAGATAAAATAAATAAATAAGGCAAATACTAGATAAGAGAGAGAAATAAAGTGTGTGTGAGAGAGAGAGAGGGACAATTATATGGAGCCAATAATAGTAGGAATATAAGGTGGATATCTTGTTGGACGTCTCTTAAACAGAACTTCAGAATTGTTGGAGTGTGTACGTGTGTGTGTGTGTGTGCACTATGGGACTATATGTGTAGACGACGGCCTTACTACAACCGGTTTCATACCAATCTATGTATATGTATATGGCTGTAAATTTGTGTGCTTGTGTTTGTATGTGTGTGTGTGTGTCTATATGTGGAGGAAAAATATCTCTTTAGTATGTGATTTATACCAAGTACCATCTATATGAAACATGTTAACTCACTTTAGGCTCAAATTAATCTTTATATGTATATACATACATACATACATACATACATACACCTATCTTAATTTTTACCACGTCAATATAACAACATTGGCCCATACCGGCCCATCCGGCTATTAACAACAAACTTGGGCCTAAAAACTGAATGTTAAAGTTAATACACTTACTGACATAAACAGTTTTGGTGGGGATGAAACGATAAAAAAAAGGAAAAAAAAAGACCAACAGGAAGAAGAGTGGTAGAGAGAAAAAATAAAATCACTTTGAGAATTCTTTAAGGTATTTTTCCTTTTTTTTGTACTTTCTCTTACTCTCTAGTAAGAGGAAGTATTGTAATCGTGTCAAATTTTCGATATCGAGTTTTCACCGGAAATATCCGTTTTGTGGTTCCCTGAGTCCAAAAAAGTGGTTTTTAGAAAATGGTCTGTGTGTGTATGTGAACATCATAGCTCAATAAACGAAAAATTGTGAAAAATTCAAACTTGATATTCCGTTTAGATATCACCATGGCACCTAAATCTAAACCTAATCCCATCCCTCCCCCAAAAAGTACCCTTTAATGAATTTTTCCAGAGAAACGTTTCAAATAAAAGTTGTAGATCTTTGAATATTTGTAGTTGATATAATAAGTATAAAGAAAATCGTCGGAACCATTTTTGATAAAATCGCAAAAAGAAAAAAAAAAAAAAAAAATATCAGTAAAGTGGTACTTCCGGTTGAGGAATTTTGACAAATATCTATTGTCGGTTCCCATGATGATATCTAAACGGAATATCAAGTTTGAATTTTCTACGATTTTTCTTATTTGAGCTATGCTGTTCTCATAAATACACACATACACACACGGACCATTGGCTAAAAACCACTTTTTTGGACTCAAGGTACCTCAAAATGGATACTCACCAGTGAAAACTCGATATCGAAAATTTGCTACGATTACAATACTTCCTCTCTAACTAGGAGTAAGAGAATGTAAAAAGTGCAAATTGGAAGAGCATTATTTAACCTCCAGCTTGAAAATAATAGCTTTAGAAAAAAACAGATTACTTTCGATTAGGAGAGAAACACTTTATTGCGGTAATATACAATACAATAAATGGGGCTGCCCAGTTACATTGGGTCTGCTTAAACACAGCGTGCTCATCAGTCAAGTTGACATTCGTTTTATAACAAAAATTACAATTAAAGCTTGTGAAATATATATAGTACAAACGCGTAACCAGTCTTTAATAAATAAAACAAAAAATTAAAATATATAGTACAAATAATATAGTTACAAACGCGTAACCAGTCTTAATAGAAATAACAAATATAAAAAAAAAAGATATACATTGATAATCACATCAATACGTCGTTATTATAGAAGATCAAAACATTGCACAGTGTCAATATACAAGTAATACTGAAAGTCTAACAATATTAAAACTACTACCTTAAACCATAAAAGAAAAGCGACCGAAAGACTTTTCTTTTTTTTCCTCTTTTTAAACTTAATATTAAATGAAACGTCAGCCATAGATGTGCTGGTTCAGTATGCTTAAGGAGTCGACTAGAATAGTCTGTGTTAAACTTAATAGGTTGGCTGACTCGATCCCTAGTTCCAACAGAATGTCGTAAGTAAGCTTTATGACATTACTTAACTCTTCATCACATTATGAAAACAGTGTTGACAAAGAACAAAAAAACCAACTGATTAGTTATCTAATAAATATTTTCAAAATAAGGGTTACACTGTAAAAAAAAAACAGAAAGTTAAAAACAAAAACAAAAATAAATTATATAAAGGTTAACCAAAAAGGTTAAATATGCAAAATAAGTATAGTAAATAAGGCGCCTTATGAATTGTTATTTATTATAAAAATTATTTATATAGACAACAATGTGTAGTAGTAAAACATTCCGGAAATGAATATACCTGGTTAACCCATACCACCGATATTATATTATTTTTAAACTTAACATAACAGTAATTGTTACTACGAAATGTAAATGGATGTTCTACGTATTCTATGTTTCACCTTTATTTATTTATTTTTGTTGCACTTCACCAATATTTATAAATAATAATAAAAAACATCATTAATATGATTTATTTGGCATTTTTTAGTTGAGACAGAAATCGTGATGTATCTTTTTTTTAAGTTCAAGTGTAGTAAATATACTTTTATATTTATACAACATTAGTTGATTAGTCTGAATAGGTTAGTAGCATAAAAAGTTGACTTTTTTTATTATTTTAATACAAAATGAAAAAGGAAAACGTGATTTTAAACACTCATATGAATTCCTTTTTAAAAAAATTTCTCAACTTATCACAGTAAAGAGTTTGCCAATAATGTCATGCTCATTTTGCCTACTTTGAAATTTTTATTCACGAAAAAGTAAGCAATTTCAAAGAAAATATTGTAATTATCCACGTCTTGGATTTATTATTATTATTAGCAACAGTTGTAATAGTAATAGCAGTCATAGAAGTAGCAGAAGAAACAAAAACAGCTGTAGCAGAAGAAGCAGTAGTAGCAGCAATAGAAATGGAAGCAGCAGAAGTAGTAGTTGCAGCAGAATAAGCAAAAGCAACAATGGCAGAGGTGGAAACAAATAGAGCGAGAACAGAAGAAGAAGCAGTTGCAGCCCCGAACAAACAACATTAGAAACCACAGAAAGAGCAGCTGCAGAAGAAGAAGACGAAACAAAAGCAGCATTATCAGCAGAAGCACCAAAACAGCACCCAAAGAGCAAACGTAGCAACAGTACATAGATAGCTTACTTTATTCATACAGTACCATGTACAGAACAGTGTCCAACAAATTTTTCAATCATTTACAGAGATATTTGTTTATAGCTTAATAATTTTTATTTTGCAAAAATATTTTTTAAGTTCAGATTTAAATATGTTTCAATGTGTTGTATGTTGTGATTATATGTCTTGTGTGTTGGTACTACGTTAGACGACTATCTAAGCAGAGACCTAGGTAACGTACTTCGGTGGATGTGGGTATATCTTGTAATGTTATGTATAATTGGGGGGTTTTAAAATAGAAATTCAGAATAGTAAATAATTATAAATTTTAATTTATCTCGTCTCTAAAGGGATCTCGTGAGGTCTATGTTCATCTGGATTGATTAAAGGATAAAAAATATTTAGAAAATAACCATATAAAAGAAATACATATAATTAAACAATTAAGACTACAAATAAAATCTTATTCCTTAAACTATAGTAAAATAATACTTAAGCAGTAACTAGATTAATTTGTACAACTTACAATATTAAAAGGGTTTTTAAGCAGAAGGTTGGGCCTTAACTCTCGTTCGTATAACGAACACTACGACACTCTTTTATAAATTTTCACTGAGCAGAGTTTTCTTCACCACAACAATTCTGATCCTCTCTTAATTGAGGTTCTCTATATATATGATCCCTCCTCCATTAAAGGGAGAAAGAAAGGGAAATTCCCTTTTCTTGTAGTACAGGTATTTTACCCTTCTAACTGTTCCTATTGTTTCTCCCAACCTTCGTAAAAACCCAGTCTTGGACTTACACTAAGTAAACAACCAATATTACCTAGATATTAACTAATATATTTCTCTTAATTATAAAATAATTTATATTTCTTCCCAAAGGTCTACACATTACAATCTAAACCGTTGATAGTTTAGTGGTTGGCAGGTCTGTCGTCTTAATGTGAATGTAACCTGGACACACTTAGTGGGGTTAAGCTTTATTCTCCATTTTTTTTACATCAAGTTCAACGCCACGGCGATCAGACACTTGAACGCCGCACCTCACCCTGAAGCAGCGATGTTAAATAGGATTGCAGGAGGAGATAAAATGGAGTGGGGAAGGAACTTTTTTAATTTATATAGTAGTCCTGGGTGCCAAACTCTGTCAAAAGTCTGAGCCACGTCCAGGAAGGCACCCAGACAATAGTTCTTTTGTTCTCCAGAGAAGACGAAATAGTATCAACTACTCTGAGGGATTGTTGGATTGTGGAATGACGAGTGCGAAAACCAAGTTGATGGGGAGGGATGATATTCTGGGATACTAGGATAGCTTAACAGATACAAAATTAAAAAAAAAAAAAATACTGTACAATTAATCCTGTGTAGAAACAGATCGTTTGGTTTTGTACGATTGGTCGTAATGTAGGGAAGTTTCACTAATGACAGCCAATAATGCAATAATATAATCTTAAGCACATTGGTTTCCAAAGTGTGGAGCCGGACTTATGATTAAACATAAGTGGATCACCGCGGAAAACAAAAAAAAAACCTCCTGTGACACACTCACACATCTTTCTCTTATTCTGTTTAAAAAAAAATTATATATAAAATAATAAAACTGTAGTTAAATTTGAAATTTTTGTCATAACATAAATATAGAGGAGTGTGTAGTGTTTGGTGGGTGGGGAGGTTGGAGACAAGTAACTATCAACCAACCAAGGCATGCAGGCAGAGAATGGTTACATTGTTGTCCACAAGAGTGCTCCAACTATAAATAATTGCATATATCACGTGAAATTTACACAGCAAATACCGCGTAATTATCTAAAATCAATTTTTTTATTTTTTTTTATTTCAAATAAAAAAAAAAATCTGGTGTGAAACACTCACACAACTTTCTCTTACTCCTGTTCCCAAAATCATAAATGGCAAATGCTATAGATTGTGTACCAAATTTAACGAAATTCGTCGAAAATTGAAAAAACTGTTCAGTAAAAGCGCACTTCCGGTTTATTATTTTCCTTAAAACTCGTAATTTCGGCCATCTATTTATTTCTAATTAATTTTGTTTAAAGAATAGAATTGTACAATCATCACGAACACACAAATGATAGTAATTTAGAGGAAGCTGTAACTCCATCCCCTCCCGTAAAAGTGCCCTTAAATGAATTTTCCTAGATAAATGTTTTAAATAAAAGATGTAGATATTTGCATGTTTAATTTATATACATGCAGTTTTAAGAAAATCGTTGTAGCGATTTTTTTAAGAAAATCACGAAAAAGTGAAGAAATCATTTAATAAAAAGTGGTAAAATAAACGCACTTCCGGTTATCCGATTTTTTTTTTTCAAACTCGAAATTTCAACAGCATGTTTAATTTTAATTAACATTATTAAGAAGGCAAAATTGTCTAATAAACTGAAATAGCACCTGAGATAAAAAAAAATAACCTAACCCCACCCCTCCACCAGAAATGAATTTTCCTAGAGAAATGTTTCAAATAAAAAGTTATAACTTTTTGTATGTGTATTTGATATTAAAAAAAAGTTTAAAGAAAATCGTCGGAGTCATTTTTGAGAAAATCGCAAAAAAGTAAAAAATTCAACTAGTAATGTGGTACTTCCGGTTGAGGGATTTTGACTGATAACGTAGTGTCAGATCCTATGGTGATACCTAAACGGAATATCAAGTTTCAAC
>JAAEAF010003943.1:0-94602 GCA_011037195.1 Triatoma infestans
TGTAATTGCTTACCAAAAAACCTTACACAGGTAAGTGACTCATAAATCAATATACTGTATTAAATGTCAATATACTTGATCGATAAAAGTAGATAAGAAGGAACCATACATTAAGTTTTAGTTTATTGTTTACCAAAAAAAAAACTCATCTGTGTCCACCCCAACAAAAACTAAGTATCTGTCTAGTGATTAAATATGCGGAATTTGGATGAATTGAGAGACACCGTTATTAAATCATAGCCTTTTTTTCCTTTCTTAATTGCATATAAACAATTAGTTCGATAAAAACATAATTAAATATTTCGTCGATAACAGGTCCAACAACTTAAAACTGTGCCAAAAAAAAAAAAATAACCGATATATTGGATTCTATAAATATATAATGATCGATAAAAAAAAAGAAAGGAAAATGGAGATTAACTTGTAAATTGCTTACCAAAAACCTTACACAGGTAAGTGACTCATAAATCATGTATACTGTATTAAATGTCAATATACTTGATCGATAAAAGTAGATAAGAAGGAACCATAGATTAAGTTTTAGTTTATTCTTTACCAAAAAAACTTACATAAGTATCCGTCTAAAAAAAAAAAAAATAAGTAAATATATTATATTGCAAACATTGTGCATACATAGAGGTTAATAAACTTTTGTACGAATGGAAAAATACAGGTTAATGAACCCTGGCCTGGGGTACGTGGGGCAGAGCCTCTCTTTAAGTCTCTGTGTATATATTTTATATATCTATAGAGAGAGAGAGAGTGAGAGAGAGAGATATGAGAGAGATGAGGGAGAAGTATGTGGGGGTGAGGTATAAGGATCTAAAGAAAACTACTATTGCCAAGTTACCACTATAGCTGAGTGGTGTAAGTGATGGACTTGGATGACGAAGGTTGTGAGATCGCTTTTGCTGACCTCAGCAAAAAAAAATTAATTTTTAATATTTCTTCGCTACAGGAAAAGGGGAGGGGGAGGGGGTGGGGGAAAAGTTGGGAATAGGTTGGGGGAGGGGAGGGGGTCATTTGGTGGGGGAGGGGTAATGTGACTGTGGTGGGAGAGGGGGACGGCCGCCATCTTGTGCAAAAAAAGTGGCCTAGAACCCGTCAATCCTATCTACTGTTATATATTATTAGATTTTTTTTATTCTTTAAATTTAGGAAAGGGAATAGGTAAGTGGTTAGCGTACTGGACTCCCACGCGGAGGATCCAGGTTCGAATCCAGCTGTGCTACCTTAGATTTTTTCTTCCTAGAAGCCTCTACTGCTCACTGTCCGGTGAGTGACAGTGTTGTCTGTAACGAGAGAACACTGCCTGGAGGCCGACAGTGCACTGAGATTGCTCCGGGCGCCAATGACCATAGATTGGTTGACGCGCCTTAAATTTAAAAAAAAAAACTTGTAATTTAAAATTCACTAATAAGAAGACTTTGATTTTACATCTTCTCAGCTAATTTACATAAATCTGGATTGAATGCCCGTGACTTATTTATAATTCGGCTTTCATACTTTCATTAGCCAATTTTTTCCTATATTTATTTTTAATTTAATTAAATTGAAGAGAAATATTATTCGTAATTTTACTTTGAATCGAAAAGAGTCAAAAATACCAAAAGCAAGTCGTCTGGCTTTTCAATAATTAGTTGATTAAATATTCCAGATAGTTCCCTTATTTTCTTTATTTTGTATTATTATCTCTCAAGTTTTTCCACCTAGATACTTTTATTCTTAATTACCGCAATTGATATTCTGGAATAAGTTTCTATATGTATATATGTTAATTTTAAATTGCAATGTAACTGATGTACTATAAATTCTCCTGAAATCTGACAGGAGAGCTAGATCAGTTAAATTTTCGCCGTGTCACTAACTTACCTTAAACCAGGTAACTTAACATTTAGCGGTATTTCAAATGCAGCATAATTGATACTTGTTCATGTTATAAAATTTTATGCGTAACACTGTCTGTATGTATCACGTCACGTAATTTCATGCATAGAATTCAGCGCCACCAATAAATAGGCCATTTCAAAAAACAATATTTAGTTTATTAATTCATTTTAAAAAAAAAATACCGAGTCTACTTTTTATACATTCACAACCTCCTTTCACTATCAAAAAAATGTTTGTGATATGCTTAGTACGTTGTAAGGGAACCATTAAATAGCTAGTAAGTACGCCGCAGTAAAGTTAAACTCAGAAGTTTCATTAGGAACCTCATCATGGCGCTATCAAGTGCACTTCAATTACGCATTACATACTCTGTCATGCCCACTTTATATGGGCTTCAACTTGATTGCCAGTCGTCTTTACTTAGAAGCTCTCTGTCTCTCTCTCTCTCTCACCCACACACACCCCTAGAAGAGAATATAAGCTGACCATATGACGGACTTTTACAGTCAGTCACTAATTCTACTTTGAAAAGTCCAGTCTCCCACATTACCTTAAAGGAGTTACCACATCAACTTTAGCAGGTTCAACTCGCTACTAGCTCACCACTATAAGATCAAGCAAGAGTTATAACTTGTCACATCACTCTTCAACTAACTCGCAACATCAGCGTTCAACCACGAATCCAGCACTAGCTATTTGTTCTTCTCTCCTTACTCAGTAAATTTGTAAATATTATATAAAATTGTGAATTTAATGTCAGTTCGTATGTTATTATCAAATCCCCGCTACGGTTACAGCTGAACACACAAAACTTTGATTACTCATAAATTTTGAAGAAATTTTATATTTTAAAGCAATTTCTATTGGCCATGGTTTACAATACCTAGTAATAAATGAAATATTAACATGATGGATGAGCTTGTTTTTCTTTTTGAAGTAATTAAGTCCTATAATAGAATACGCAAATCATCATTTTCAAAGTTTTCGATATTTCTTCTTAATTATCGTTACGGAATTAAAGAGAACAGTTTTGTTTTCTTGTAATTAAACTATTAATTTTTACCGCCATTGTACTCAACAAAAGTACGTACAAACTCTAGCAAACAATGGAATTTATAATGACAATAGTTAATCCAACAAAAGTTTAATAACTTTTAGTAATTTCAAACAAAAACCTTTGATGAACTTTTTAAGTAAGATAGAGAATAAGTCAGTAGTTGGAGAGATTATAATATAGCGATAGTAAATACTTCGATGTTTGACAATGTTTATGACTTTAAATTATCGACTTTTATCGTCCAAAAACTTTCGCGACTACCATTTTAAGAAGCTCTAGTTTAGATAAGTTATCTTTTTTACTTAATCTTCCTCTACTATAACAGGTGGACAAAGTTAAATTAATATAGTCCTCTAAGTCAGCAGTACCAGCAAGAGAACTATGCCCAGATAGCAGAACTACCGTAAATTATTAGTATGCCATTTATAATTGTATAATATCTATTTACCTTTTTAACTAATTATATAACTTAATAATTATTCTAATAATTATTAGTCTTCTTAATAATTATTAATTATGCTATATAATAATAGTTACTAAATATTACATATTTCAAATAAAAAACATTCCATTAATTATTCATAATTTAATTAAGAAAATCTAATGGGAAATATTTACACGACTTTCTATATCGATATTATTAGCAAATTTTCTACAAACTTGGTGTTTTTATTCTCTATTTCTCCTAGTAAGAAAAATTATATGCGATCGTGACAATTTGATATTTTCATCCCCTGAAATGAGGGAAAATTATTTGAAACGAGGTCTCCTGAGTGATGAACAAGGTTTTTTTGAGTTACTTGACGATGCGCATATATGTACACAATACCTCAAATACGAAAAATTGTTTTTTTTTTTTTTTAAATCTATCAACCGGAAGTTTGCGACTTTACTGAATTTGTATTTAATATTTTGTAGGTTTTTGTAACTTTAAAGATCTTTATATATTATCTACAAAAAATAAAAACTATCAATTTTATTTGAACACTTTTTTCCAAAAAATTTTTGGATTATTCTTGGGGTAACTGCAACCATCAACTATCCTCTAAATTGCTCCCCCCCCCCGTAAAGCATACGGGGCTGCTACCTGTATAATATTTAAGATCCATTAAATTGCTAGAATACTAAATTTGATGAAGAAAGCTGGTTTAATCGGAAATTGTAGAATAGTAGTTTTTCTTAGGTATTTTGGAATATTGTTTGAAAGTAGCTTTAACTATTTTCTTTTGTGTTTTTGTAATACTAACAGCACAGTATAAAACTATTTACTTTTATTTAAATTCATTTTTTATGCTAATAAAGATTCTCTACCGTTCTATTAATAATTAAAGGAGATCTCGAGGAGCGGTCAATAAAATTAACATTTTTTTTTTAAACTTTTCCAACGTTTCGACAAAGTTATTGTCTTCTTCAGGGATAAAATTCCAAAAAAAAATGTTAATCGGTGTTACATATAATTTCCATTAAACAAAACTAAACACAAAATATATACTAAACAAAAACTTGATATGGCAGAAAGTCAAGTTCTTGTTACAAGTATGGCAGAAAGTTCTTTTTTTTCCTGATGATGATGCAACTCTTTCTGCCATATCAAAAGTTTTCTATTTAGTACATATTTTGTTTTTAATTTGTTTAATGGAAATTATATTATGTAACACCGATTAACATTTTTGTTTTTTAATTTTATCCCTGAAGAAGACGACAATAAATTTGTCGAAACGTTGGTAAAGTTTAAAAAAAAAAGTGTAAATTTTTTATTGACCGCTCCTCGAGATCTCCTTTCTTTAGTTATTTATTTTTTATGTTATGACGCGATACTTGTGAGTTAGGGTGAAATTTAAACTGACCTCACTAGAGTGAATCTGTGACATTACAGAAAATGTTTGAATTTTATTTTTCAACGTATGGCCCTAAAAAAAAAGTGACGTGAGAAAGATTCCGTTTAATTCTACTTTGATGGCAGGCATCGTTACTTTTAAGTAGGCCCTTCAAACTAGGTGATAAGTGCATTTCAAACATTTCCTCAACTTTGAATACTCATTATCATTATACTCATCATTGTAAGAATGGATGTGAGAAGGAGAGAGAATGATTTTTAGAGAAATAAACTAGACTGACGCACAAACTGCAAGGACTTAACAAATATAATGGAAGTTAGGTAACGAGATAGGTATATATATAAAGAGACAGACTGGATGTGTGATGGGAAGGTAGTAGAAGGTTGCTTACTGCTTGTTAACTGGTCGTAAACTGCCCTGAACTGTACTAATCTCGCTCTGTTTATATAAATCGAACTCACCCTTCCTAGCCTGGCTTAGGTGGGGAGAAAAATAAATTGATTCATTTAATGTGCTTCTCCATTCTTCGGATCCTATGAATCTATAATCATTCAGATCCCATTACAACTGGAAGATAAATCCATGTTTTTTATATCATTGGATTCAAAACTTATTTAAGTGCAATTAGTGCATTGTTGTTCTGTATTTTTTTCCCTCCAATATTTTTCATTTGAATATCTTATGGCAACAGGAGGAAATATTTATTTAGACGTATCCTGAGTGTGGACAAAATGTTTTTAGCGAATGCATTATTCGTATTTTGGTGTGCGTTCTTCACAAATCGGCTAGCACTTCTTGCCTTTCTTTTAGGCAGTGAGGATTCAGTATCTATGAAATCTTCAGTGATGTTGATCAAAGTATCAAAAGTTTTTCAACCAAGAAGGTTGTTGCAAAGAAACGACTAAATCTCGGAAACAAAAAAAAAACATGTGGCTCGCACATTTATTCTCTTCATTATTTTATTTTCTATGAGGGCAGTCTATGTTGACCCAGCAACGTCGGAAAAAGTGGGAAGCTAAAAGTTGGTAGCGCAGCTTTGTAGCGAAAGCCGGAACTAAACGGCGAGGGAACTGCGTCATGCTTACTACATGCGCCCCCAATAGAAATCGCCGTCTGGCAAGCCTTGGCCCTTCATGGGTTGTTGCGCTATAGGAATAGGAGGGAATTGTTTTATTTTGTATTTATAGTTTTATATTTAATCTAATGAACTTTTTTTTTTTGTTACAGGTGAGTGGGCAAAAAGAATATTTTATCACAATGGTGGTTCTTGTAAGTAGAAAAGTATTTTTCGTCTAATATTGGTATACGTACATGTAATTGTCAGAAAGTAAGATTAAAGTCAGTCTTTAATATTTACCAAGGTAACCTTCCGCATTTTCTTTCGATTAAAATAATCCAGCAATTTAATTGAGTATTCTTTTCTTATTAATTGAGGAGACTGCTGCAGAATGATTAAAATATTATAATATGGAAGATTTTATTAAAAATACTAATATTAAAATGATTAGAGTATTTGCACTTTTGATTTGTTTCCAAATATGCTTGCTTTTCTGAGTTGGTAGAATTGAAATAAAAAGGAATAAAAGTGCCCTTTTTCTCAAAAGATAAAATGAATTACAATTTTTTTAAAAAAAGTTTAATAAACCTCTCACTGTGTGTTTGTGTGTGTGTGTGTGTGTGTGTATATGGTCACTTAACTCAAAAAACGGAAATTCCACAGAAAGTTGAAACTTGATATTTCCGTTTAGGTATAATTATCTCGAAGATGTATTTCTTTGGTCGTAAGGTACAATTGGCAGGAAAAGCATGTGTGTGCATCTCTAATGGTGGAGGCCAGTTCGAGCAAGATCTGTAATTAATGAGGAGTAAAATTTATAATAAAATAGTACTTTTCTTCTTATTCAATCAAAAAAACCGTTATAATATCATTTTGAAATTTCTTTAAGAATCATGTTTTCATTCATAACTTGTAAAATATCGCTCACAGAAAAAAACCGTTTTTGTAAATTTTTCTTAAAAAAAATAGAGGAATCTATTTCTTAAATAAAAACCACACCTCCCCATTTGGAAAAAATGATGTTGGTGCCTGTATCTCGCTTTTGGAAGCACCAAAATAAATTTGCAAAATAAATTTGGATTTCTAACAAAAAAAACTACGGGGACACGTATTTTTTAGTAATGGTTAATAACGTAAATTGCAATTGTAATTTTCAGCAATGTTATAACAAATTAATAGATTATTCCTATGAAAATAGCACGTAGAGTGCAGAAACGTTGGAAATTGTAAAGAAAACTTAAACAATAAAAATTGGCTGTCATAAGGTTCATTTACGTTATTAACCATTGCAACAAGTAAAGAACAGCTATACAAGTAACCATAATTAACAAGAAAGTATTTTTTAGTTTTTTTCTAGCTATTTTAGTTTCTGAGAAAAAGTCGTTATCCATATATATTCCTTGGGACACCCTGTATATAAATAAATAAATAAATAAATACATAAATAAAAATGATGTAAATTGTAGTTAGAAAAGGTCGTATGAGTGTTTCACACCAGTTTTTGTTTTGTTTTTAAATTGAATAAGAAAATAATAATAATATGCCCCATAAAATAATATTAACATTGTTTAATAACATGAATATTAAGATTAAAATAAATGATAATCCAGATCATATAATATTTTTGCTTTAGATTATGAAATTGGGTCACCAAAAAGTCTTCTATAAAATCCTATGGGATTAACTCATATCTCTTAGTTACAACTGTTAAAACAAACTTTACTAGAATCTCTCTCTCTCTAATTAGATCAACAGATTACTGACTGTGTAACGTTTTAGTTTAGTAGTAACCCTTCTCAAATCTCTTCAGTTTTTACTTTCCTGTCAAATGTTCGGAAATTGTATTTTAACGGAAATAAATAATGCATTTTAGATTCACTTCATTTCTTACGAAAAAGTTTATTTAGTGGGTAATTTACTTCGCTGGTTTTTATTTTTTTACTTATTTCGTTCCTCATAGTAAGAGGAAGTACATGGCCGCGTTCGTGGCAAATTTTTTAAATTGTGTTTTCACTGTTATGAGTGTTTCACTTGTTATTGGGACATACCTAGTTCGAGTCCCGCTTATAATTGCTAAATTTTATATTCGTTTAAAACAATATAAATAGTAAAGTAGATGCTTCCGCCCCCATTCACGACACCTAATTTGGTAGTTGGACGTTAAGCCCGCCTGAATAAATAGGCATTACTTTGCAATTTTTTTTTTATATTAATTTATTAACTATAATATAATATAAATATAAAGAAAATATACTTAAAATTGCTGACTTGCAGTAAAATAATGGAGTAACGGACATGTTGTGTAACGGTAGTGAATACTTAAACGGACTTACATGTTTTGTTATGTTGAAGAAAAGCATGCAGCGCGTTATGACATATAAACTATGTTGTTATTGTAACGTGTGCTAGTTATTTGTATAAATATGACTTTACCATTATCTAGAGTTATGATTAATGTGTGTTGGATTCTGAAACTATTAATATATATGTTTCAACTATTAACAAAGTGTGGAGGTGGTCTTAGCCCATTCAAATAATTTTAGTTAAAAATTATAATTTGGCCATTACTTTTTAGTGTGGTTTGTTTTGAATCAGTTTTAAGCTTTTATCTTCCTTCCATCTTCTTTAGGATGTTTTGGCAAATAGAATTCAAAGCATACTTTACTATAATATTCTGTGAGTCTTCTGTATTAAAAAGTTTTACAACTGTATTACGAATAATAATACCAAACTGTACTCTCACACTAATTACAAAATTATCCTAAATGTTAGCCAACTCCCGAAATCGCCATAAAAAGAGCTAAGGGTTGTTACTATAGAAATTTTATATTTTTTTTTATTTATTGGAATGGGTAATCGGGTGTTTGGAAAAATACCGTTACATTTGTTGAGACAAATTTTCAAAAATTGAAAAAACAGGAGGAGAGATAGGATCAGCAAGGAGGTTTTTAGGAAACAGATTAATTACTGGAGATCCCCAGATCTTCTCCCATAACAGCGATGGAGACATAAACACAAATAGAACCGTTAAATCTAATCGAGATAGGGCAGCAGTTGAACTAATAAAAAAATTGATAAGGAATGGTGGTTCTTACTGGAAAAACTGAATCACTCCATCTAGATGGCTCAAAACTCAGGATAGCTTTACACATACTCTGGTACAAACAAAGGAAAGGTTGGGGATTCAGTTTAATCCACCGCAGACATTACCTCAGACAGGTTTATCAAAGTTAAATCTGATTGAGGCAATACAGAAAGTTGTGACTCCTTTTATTACGAAGGCCATTACCAGAGAAAACTATGATCCCTGATATTCCCTCCCAAGGAGTGGGCGCACATATCTATACTGATACCTCGGCCGACAACGCAGTTACTAATGATGGTGCTGGAGTATTCTGGTGGGTCCCCAGGTTTCTATACCAATGGGTAGATTTGCTTCCAATTTCGAAGCGCTCTGGTAGCTACGAATTGGCAGAGATTGAAAAGAAGTTGATTTATTTGTTTGATTAACAAGCGGCAATCCTATCAATCATTTCAATGGAAGCTAGTGATGGCCACAGTGTTGAAAGATGTAAATATCTGGCAGACCGCATTATAAATCAAGGTCCGTGTGATCTAGTGCTGCAATGGATACCCGGAGCACAAAAGTCACAGACTGATTTTCTGGCCTCCTTTCATACTGTTGAATCATGATAGTTCGGCAAACTTTTGAAAGGCGTCTGGATGAGGACCTTAAACAAAAAACAACAGGAAAGCAATGGGCTAGCCTATCCAACCTATGACTACCAATTGATTTGCCAAGGCAAATATGCGGTCGTGTTTTTCTTAACCATGAATATATTAGCATTTGTGTAGGATAAGAGTGGTGAATTCCCGTTTGTTGCACCCTGTGTAAGGCGAGAGATATGGGTACTAAATACCTCAGTAGCTGCAGAGCATTGCAGGAAGTGAGGGAAGGCTTAACTGAGGATATAAACATCCTTATTCCATAATAAGCCCATTATTTTTGTGGGCTGCTCGACGTCTAATGGCCCAAAGTAACCAATAGAGCAGGCGATATGTAATATGTATCGTCTATATAATATTAATAAGAATTTATTGTGTGGCCAAAAATTCCGAGTTTCAAGAAGATGATCGTCAGTTTACCAGAAGTACGACTTTTATATTATATTTCGGATTTTCAGTTATATGTGAAATTTAAAACTAAGTAATCCCCATATAAATGTGATAATAATACACGTAAATATGTAAATTGAAGTATGAGAAAGTGTGAGTGTTTCACATCAGATTTTACTTTCTCTTACTCCTAGTAAGAGGAAGTATTGTAATCGTGTCAAATTTTCGATATCGAGTTTTCAACGGAAATATCTGTTTTGAGGTCCCCTAAGTCCAAAAAAATGGTTTTTAGCAAAAGGTCTGTGTGTGTATGTGTATGTGAACAGCATAGCTCAAAAACGAAAAACCGTAGAACACTGAAACTTAATATTCCGTTTAGGTATCACCATGCGATCTGACTGTGCGTTATCTGTCAAAATTCCTCAACCGGAAGTACCACTTTACTAGTTGACTTTTTTACTTTTTTGCGTTTTTCTCAAAAATGGCTCCAAGGATTTTCTTTAAACTTGATTCATCAACTACATATACAAGGAGCTACAACTTTTATTTGAAACATTTCTCTGGGAAAATTGATTTAAGGGCCCTTCTGGGGGAGGGATGGGGTTAGGTTACCCTCTAAAGTGCTATTTCGGGTTATTACACAATTCGGTCATTTAAATAATGTTAATTAGAATTAAATATGTTGTTGAAATTCCGAGTTTGAGAAAAATCGGAAAACCGGAAATGCTTTTGTTTTAACACTTTACTAAATATGATTTTTTCACTTTTTCGCGATTTTCTCAAAAATGGCCCCGACGATTTTCTTGAAACTACACATATAAACTAAACATTCAAAGATCTACAACTTTTATATAAAACATTTCTCTGGGAAAATTCATTTAAGGGCACTTTTAGGAGAGGGGTAGGGTTGCAGCTTCCTCTAAAGTGGTATCATACTTGATTATACAACTCTATCATCCAAATGAAATTAATTAGAAATAAATAGTTGGCCAAAATTCCGGGTGTGAAGAAAATCAGTAAACCGGAAGTGCGCTTTTACTGAATAGTTTTTCCAGTTTTCGACAAATTTCATTAAATTTGGTACACAAACTATAAAATTTGTCAATTATAATTTTGATAACTGGAGTAAGAGAAAGTTGTGTGAGTGTTTCACACCAGATTTTTTTTTTTTATTTTTTAATTTTTATTAAATCGTAAATATGATTTATGACATTGATTATAAATAATAACATCTGATTACAACATTGTACTCGTACTTAACAAATCACAAGGACTTTAGATATAGATTTATAAACAATAATAGAATATTAAATATAAACTAGCATTTTCTAGTACAAATATTTTAGGAATTTTACAATAGAGGTTTGTTTTATATTATATATATATATAAATATAAGCTAGAGATGTTTGTGTTTACCATAGTTCATTTTATTTTTATAATCAATAGAGGTGTTAGAAAGAGACAATTTTATCGTCTGCTTTAAAGAAAAAAAATAATTGGCTTTATTCCAACTAGAACAAACTTATTTTATATTTTAGAAAATTTCTTATAACGTTTGTCTATATAATTTTTTTTAATATAAAGTGTTGCTTTAATAATAAAAATTATGGATCTACCTTTAATTTTTTCTTGACATCTTTAATTTTATTTTACATATCTATGATGTATATGTATAACATGTGCAACCTTTTTGTTGTTTCCTTCTGGCTGTCTGTCAGTTTGCAGGACAATTACCTTGAAACTACTGAAAGTTTATATTCTGTATATATTTTATAATAGTTTTTATGTATTTTATCCTAGAAGAGACGTTGTCTAAAATCTTGGCAATCTAAAATATATAATATATACAGTTTGTACAAATTAAAATCACGTGGTATAAATGGGATGATAAAATTACTTGCATCTCGCTGTGTACATTAATCGACACGTGTTTACAAGAAGTTTGGGATTATAAATGAAGATATTAATAAAAAAAAATCATTTAATATTAATCAAATCAAAAATTAATTTTACGAATATTGACATTTATTGCGCTTCATTTTCTTTAAAAAACTTTATAATTAACAAAAAAAAAATCTCTAAATATAGTGTAATTTTAGCGGGATGATAGTGAATTTATACTCACAAATTTATATTTTAACGGTTTTATTTTGATTAAGGAGAGAAAAGTGTACAAAGGCTGTAGAGTGACAGAGCAATGAGTGAATGATGTTGGTAGAATGTAGAGTGGGAGGAAAGTTGGTTGTGGTAGTTCGCTTAAAGAGTTATTCTTGCCTGTTCTAACAGTGGTGAGCTAGTGGGGCTAATTTGGTGAACTTTTCAAGGTTGATGTTGTCGTTGCAACTGATCTTTTACTGTTTAAAGTTTTGTTCTGTTAAGCCTTCTCAAATGGTCAGCTTTATTCAATTTCACTTAACGCTAGGGTCACTTCTTGCTGAACGATTGGCTGTGTCGCCAATACATTATAGTAGTGGATATGGCAAACGATGTAATGCGTGATTGACGTGCTAGCGAGATATATCCGACCAATTAGGATGAAGAGAAAATGTTCAGTTATTTGTTGTTTTTTTTTTTACTATTCTTAATAGAGGGATTGACCACGATTATGTCTAATTTTCGTAATTGTGTGTTCACCGGAAATAATGTTTTGAGGTCCCTAAGTACAAAAAAATCTGATGTGAAACACTCACACAACTTTCTCTTACTCCAGTTCTCAAAATTATAATTGACCAATTTTATAATTAGTGTACCAAATTTAATGAAAATCGTCGAAAACTGAAAAAACTGTTTAGTAAAAGCGCACTTCCGGTTTACTAATATTCTTTGAAACTCGGAATTTTGACCATCTATTTATTTCTAATTAATTTTCTTTCGATGGTAGAATTGTATAATCAACTATGGATAGGACTTTAGAGAAAAACATAACCCCACCCCTCCCCTAAAAGTACCCTTAAATGAATTTTCCCAGAGAAATATTTTAAATAAAAGTTATAGATCTTTGTATGTGTAGTTTATATAAGAAGTTTTAAGAAAATCATCGGAGCCATTTTTGAGAAAATCGTGAAAAAGTGAAAAAATCATTTACTAAAGTGGTAAAATAAACGCACTTCCGATTTTTTTCAAACTTGGAATTTTAACAACATAACCAATTCTAATTAATATTATTCAGATGACAGAACTGTCTTAATAAACTTAATTAGCACTTTAGATGAAAACCTAACCCCACCCTTCCCCCATAATTGCCTTAAAATGAATTTTTCCAAAGAAATGTTTCAAATACAAGTTGTAGCTCGTTGTATGTGTTAGTTGATATATCAAGTTTGAAGAAAATCGTCGGAGCTACTTTTGAGATAAACGCAAAAAAAAACAAAAAAATATCTCAAAAACGGAAAATATTAGGTAGCTCAGATTTAGTATTCTGTCTTAAGTACAGCACCAAATCTGGCAATAGCTTGTAATACTTAGCACTTTTACGGGAAACATTTTCTCGAGATCGTGGACTTTTTGTGGGTACCGAGGAAGCAGCAGCAACGTTAAGCTTTTCTCTAAAAGACCATTTTAGTACAATGTATGGTTCAACTATCTATATATAATTAACGTTATTAGAAGCGTTGCTAAACGTCTAAATTTGAAGCAAATCGGTTAACTAATATAATTTATTGAATAAGATTTTGAGTTTTTTGAAATATTCTCAACAGTTGCTACAGCGATAATGTCCTTTATACTGAGAATGTATTTTTTGTACAGTTATATTATAAAGATGTCATTTTTATGTGAAATATTTTTCTGATGTTCCAAATTTTTGGAATTTCTGTGACATTTAGTTATTAAATTTTTTTTTTTGTTTGGGTTCAGTTTTACTGGTGTACTTTCTGGATTACAATATAGTTACAGGTAAGATAATATATGTACCCTCATTATCTCTATATTTATGTTCGTGAAAATGAGTAAAATTTCCAAGTTTGGAGAAAGTATGCTAATTGTATTACCAGCAGTAAAGAGAAAAAAATCGTGCATTACACACCAGATTATTTTGATCATGTACACATTCATTGGTTTTAAGATGGACTTATATACTCGTATTACGCTTGTTTTAAAACAAAATTATATAAAAATACAACCCGCAAAACAGCTGAGTATTGCACAAGAACAAGACGCCCAAGAAAATAGCGTATTATTAGCTTGCTTTAAATCATCTCCGTTAAAAACCCATTCCTGTGTACCACATAATAATAATAATAATAATAATAATAATAATAATAATAATAATAATAATAATAATAATAATATTCGGTTCAAAGCGTTCTAAAATACTATTATGACAGCACCGCTGTTAACTGCCTTTTTACACTCCCCCAATGCAATGTTAATTTATATAATGTATATTTATATTTATTCAGGAAATAATGAGTTTCACTTAAATTTAATAATTTAGTGTAACTAATGATATGTAAATTTGGCTGTTCTCTACTCGCCTATTTATTTTAGTAATTTTATTAATAGTCTTTCTCTCTCCCTCTCTCTCTCTCTCTCTCTCTATATATATATATTTATATACGTATAAAATATACCTATATATATGTGTATATGTGTATTTATTTAAATATATAGAATCTAGGGAAATGTGGGAGGGAATTAGGTTTTTTTTTTTTTTATTGCTTAAATAAAAATAAGATTTTTAAATTGTCTGAATAATTACCCTTAATAAGGATGTTGGGACATTCCATAAAATGTCTAGGCAAAGTATGAAATTGGGGTAAATTTTATACATTGCCTAAGGTCTTCACGTAATTTTTGAAATGCCATGCAATTCTATACAATGCCTAATTAGACAGTTCGTAGAACAGGATATAACGATTGAATAATTTTAATAGATGTGTAGAGAGTCAAGGTTCAGCCTATACTTAGAACTTTCTGTACCTTAATACGTATGTAAGTTATGTTTGATCGCCTATCTAAGAGTTTAATTTTTAAGTGTAGAACTGAATTATTAAATTTAAAGTATAAAAACCATATAGTCAAGACAGTACCGACATATTTTCTCTTGGTAATCAGGGCTAGAAAGAGGATGTGTACCACTTATTATACAGGTATTTGCCAGGGGCTGAGAGAATTAAAAAAGTGATGATTCGGTAAGAAAATCTATACCAAAGCGGAAGTTACTAGATTTATTGAGGAGGGGTAAACTGGTCACAGTTTGTGAAACATGCATTCGCCCTTATCATGCAAAATTATTATAAAGGAACTTATTTATTTTATTTTATTTATTTATGTTTTTTTTGTTTTTTTGTTTTTTTTTATCGGGGGGGGCCAACGCACTGCGACCTCAGTCAGGTCTATTGTGCTATGCCCCCTGGGTGCCACAGGCCTGCCCATAGCACCCGAACGGATGCCCAGTTGAACATCCGTTCTACAATACCTCCATCAGGTTAAGATCCCTGAGGAATCCTAATACCCTTACGGGCTCTAGAGAGGGTATGTCCCCCTCCTCCACCTGGTAGCTGCCCAGGTTCCTGAACCTTCTCTGAGTGGCAGCCTCGCAGTCTGTTAGGAGATGTATTGGAGTTTCCTCCAACTCCCCACAGAATCTGCATGAGCTGTCACTTTCCAAGCCCAGCTTCACCAGGTGTCCTCTAAGTCGGCAATGCCCCGTGAGGAAACCCGTAAGTACGCGGAGCTTGTTCTTACTCAATCCAATGCAGGCCTCCGACCTCCGTTGGTTATAATTTCCCAAACAGATCTTGGCCTGCCGCAACCCGGGGAGGGAGTACCAGAGTTGAGATCTCTTCGTCTCCTCCTCCTTCCTAAGTTCCTCTAACAGAAACTGGTCGCTAATCCCACAAAAAGGTTCCGGCCCCAGAAGTGGGGTCATAGCGCCTGTCTTGGCCAGGGCGTCGGCCATCTCATTCCCTTCAATGCCAACATGCCCCGGCCCATTATTTTTTATTTGTATTTATATAATATTTTTTCTAACTCTTTACTTTCATTTTTTTAATTTTTTTCCTCTCTTGTATAATGAATTCAATTTCAAGATTGTTGATCATTTTGATTTACATATATCTGTTTATTTTTATATCAGATATTTAAATTATTTACTTATTTTTTTTTATTTTATTATTGTTTTATTTTATATTAATTTTATGTTAAATGAAAACACAGACCTCAACCAACGAATTTATTTCCATATCTATGTGTTTTTTGTGTGTATTTTTTAATTGAAGCACAATGTAATTTCATTTAATTTGATTTAATAAAACATGTTTCTATCTATCTGTCTCTCTATTATGTTTAAGAAAATCATGGTGACGTGAAAACTTCATTTAGTAATTGGTACTTCCAATTGAGGACAGTTAAAAGATTTTTGTATTCTCAGGGTATCTCAATACGCTCTCTTACCAACAGTAACAGAAAGTAATAACCTAAAACAGAAATTCAAAAAATAAATTTATATTTTGTGATAAATTTTTTTATCTTAGAAAAAGGTTGAAGTTAAAGGAGGAAATACAATAAAAACTTATAAACTAACTAAGCATCAGAAACTCTCTTAGTTCCAGATTAAATTTCTAGTAAAGTTAAAAACCTAATACTACTATACTATAAAGTGAATTTCTTCTTCAATCCTGAACATTCAGCCATTTGTAAACAGTAAAAGAACTTAATAAAAGAGTTTTAATACTTTGGAAGAATTCTCTTTACACTCTATAAAATTTAAAGTAAGAGATTTAACAGAAGCGATCGTTTCAAAAGGAAATTAATTGATAATGAAGAAACGATATCAACTATTACCTCCTCCTTCCCACTCATTTTCTTTTTTCTATTACCTTGAGCATATTTTATATAACTCATTTATAAAGAATCATTTAGTGATTTATGGTTGACTATTTCTAGAGTATAAACCAATTAGTAAGGAATCTTTACTATATCTTTTAGTGTTTGATGTAAGTGGAAGAAGTATCATGATAAATTTTTAAATTTGTATTTTCACTGGAAAATACATATTTTGAAATTTCCTCTATATGAAAAAAGAAAATTTTTTTAGCATAGCTAGAATTCCAAATTTGAAGAAAATCTATTAGCTGTGGAAGTACGACATTACAGTAAATGTTTTTGAGTTTAAGTAATTTTCTCGAAAAGAAAAACCCATTCATTTTCTTTCAAAACTTTTGTATGCTTATTGAAACAACAGATATAAAAACCATCATTTTTATTTAAAACATTTATCCGCAGTAATTAATAGTAGAAGTATTTTGGGGATAATCTTGCCTGTGGCTTAAATTAAAACTGCTTTTGGTGTTCGTTATGACCGCTGTATTCAGTGTTCTAAATTGGATGTTGAGGTTCGGTTATACAAAAGAACTCTTTTTTTTTTTTTTTTTTTTTTTAATTTCTACCGACATTTTTGCAAATTTATTGCCTTCTTCGTAACGAACACCAAAAACATCAATATTATTGCTGAGACCCTAAAGAAGGCAATAAATTAGCCGAAACGTCGGTAGAAATTTGAAAAAATACTCTTTTGTATGTGGTCGTTGTACTTTAAGGGGGGGGGATCAAGTTGTAATTTTTTTTTCGTTTTTGAAATTTAGTATTTTGTTCATATACACAAACGAATGTACGATCCCATACGAACAGAATGTATGGGCAGGATTACAGCAGTGAAAGGAGGATTTACACGTTTAGAATCTTTGGAAAAACTAAGAAAGTCTACCTTGGAAATGATAAGATTTGAAAAGATGTTGGTGCGGCCAGTGTTGGTGGATCCCTAAAGAACAAAGGAAGCTAAAATGATTCGGGACATGTTTGTAAAATGTGAGAGGGCTGATAGAAGCTATGCCTCGCCTCAGGGAAAGCTATTTTCCAAAGGGAAAGTACAGTACACAAATGTACGTACACACCAGACCATTTCCAAAATCAGATCATATGGATAAATTTACGGCAGTGAAAGGAGGATTTACATGTTTAGAATCTTTGGAAAAACTAGGAAAGTCTGCCTAGGAAATGATAAGGTTTGAGCTGATCTTGGAGCGGCCAGTGTTTGTGGAGCCCTAGGAAGAAAGGAAGCTTAAATGATTTGGACATGTTTGCTGAATAGAAGAGGGCTGCTAGAAGCTAAGCCTCAGGGAAAGCGACCAAGTGGTGGAAGGCTTAGACTTCTCTAGGAGGCATACCTCCGTTTTACTACGTTTCTAACCTGACAATGCATTCCGATCTCCATATTCCATTTATAAGTGACCCCTGGTCCACGATACCGCAAATTTCACACCCTTCTCGCACATCATCACAATCCATTAATTCACCAACTTTCCTCAGCAGCCAGTCCAGATAACCTCCTCGACGATTGAGGCGCCAGTGGCCTCATGATCTCTTATAAGTGCGCAGCGAAATAGTGTGGAGGGTCACCATTGGGTGATTTCTCCATTCCCGTTATTGTAAGTCATCTCATTTACTTGTTGCTGGTTACGCAAGCGTACCAACAGTTGTAACTTTTCAAATAGGGGGGGGGGGATGGCTCTAAAAATTTCCTTCTAGCAACTTATAGTATATCTTCATTTATATTTACTTACTATTAGCAATTTCATTTGAAAGTTTTTTCAGGAAAAAAATCATTTTAAGGCTTTCTATGGGGAAGCTAAAAAGTTGGGCTTCGCTCTATGAAGCTCATCAGTGCAGTATATGGTTCCACTACTATGTGGGATTTAAGAAATTTGGGGATTTGGGCAATAGAATATTTTTGTCAAAAATATCGTCTTTTCTGTAAATTGTTCCGTTACCTCTTTTGTGTCTTTAAAAAGAATTTGTAGAACCGCTGGTCTCTCTCGTCTAATATCTCTGTTTCAGGATCCTCTTTTCATTGGACTATCTCTATCTCTCCCAAGTCTCTCCATCAAATTTGGAAATGATTTTTTAGCGAATGGTATGTGTGTGTATGTGTGTGTGTGTGTGTGTGTGTGTGTGTGTGTGTGTGAAGATTTCAAAAAAGAAAAATTGCAGCAGGACTCAAAGTTGATAGGTATTCCTTTTGATATAACTCCAACAAGAAGCTTTCCGTCAAAATCCGTCAATAGTGAGTGCAAATTTATTGCATTTTCCCCTCTTTTTTACCACTATTTAACCGGAGTACACACACTAAACCTTGTTCTTTTCCAATTCAAGAGTTTTTAAAACATATTTCTAATGTAAATTCATTTTTAAAAATTTAAACAATGTCGCTGTACAGCAATATGAAATAGTAAAAAATTGACTAATAAAGAAACAATGAATGAATGATCGTCTAGAAATTGAAATATTATGATGAAAATGAAATAAATATTAAATTTATATAATAAACAACGACATAAACCTCATATAAAGGAAAATTTTAAAAGTCAAAATATTATTATAAACTTTCAAAATAAACCGAATAAAGTGGAAAATAAATATTGATAAATACAGAGACCATACTTTCCAAGAAGAAAGTAATTTATTAATAAAATTAAGGCCAAAATAAATAATGAAATAGATACATAATTAATTAAAATCCCTTATATAGAATACTGTGTAACCCAAGAGACATGCAAGGCACACAGTTTAACATTATGTTCCCTTAATTGCTTAGATAAACGCATTACGGTAAATTAATTGTAATGCAATGGGACATGAAGGTCTCCCCCATATGTCCTATTTATCATAAAACACAATACCCTACTACATACACACACACACAGAGACACAGACACAAACCCCATCTGCCTAATGTTATTTGATAAATAAAATATTATATATATATTTATATTTTTGGAAGCTTCATAATACTTTTAACACACTATTAATTATCGTCACTAGTGTAATTAAAGATTTAAAATATTAATAGATTTATTATTTATCAATAAATAGTTATAAATTATTTATTGACTATAAAATAAATAATAATTTAATAATGAAAAGGCAATCTTACGTATTATAATTTCAGTTTCAAGAAATTTTTTCTTCCATTTTTTTTTTTAAGAGGCATTATTGTTTTCGTACCCATTTTCTAAATTGAGTTTCCACAAGAAATACAGATTTTTCAAAGCCTGAGTTTGTCTATGAACGTAATATCTAAAAAAAAAAAAGAACGATACCAGGAAATTCATTCCATCCAAAAAATTGATAACTCCATTAGGTACTACAATAGGAATCCGATCCGATGGATGGGGCAAATTACTTTTTTGGATGTAAGATTTTATTGTTCACTCTAATACGTGCTATTTGTTCCCCCAGTTCATATGAACCACATCTTATTACCATGCGTGTTGATACAATTAAATATCTAAGACTCTATATAGACAAACTCCTGACATGGAACCCACATACAAGACTGAAACGAAACGAAGTAAAAAAACGTTACAGCCTACTCAAGCGACTTCTAGACAGACGCTCGAAACACACACACACCAAACTTTGTTTACAAATAACAAATAACAAATTACTTATCTACAATCTCCTATTAAAACCAATTTGGACTTACGGATTCGAGTTGTGGGGCTCAACCAAGCGATCCAACATTCACCGCCTCCAAACCCTACAATCCAAAATACTTCAGCGGAAATATCCGTTTTGAGGTCCCCTGAGTACAAAAAAGTAGTTTTTAGCAAATGGGGTGTATATATATATGAACATCATAGCTTAAAATCGAAAAACCGTAGAATGTTGAAACTTGATATTCCGTTTAGATATCACAATGGGATCTGACAGTACATTATCTGTCAAAATTCCTCAACCGAAAGTACCACTTTACTAGTTTTTTTTTTACTTTTTTTCGTTTTTCTTAAAAATAACTTCGACGATTTTCTTCAAACTTGTTATATCAACTACACATACAATGAGCTACAACTTTTATTTGAAACATTTCTCCAGGAAAATTCATTAAAGGCGCTATTTCAGTTTATTTAACAATTCTATCATCTAAATAATGTTAATTAGAATTGAATATCTTGTAGAAATTCCGAGTTTTAAAAAAATCGGATAACCGGAAGTGAGTTTACATTACCACTTTATTAAATGTTTTTTTTTCACTTTTTCTTGAAACTTCCTATATAAAAACTAAACATACAAAGATCTACAACTTTTATTTAAAACATTTCTCTGGGAAAATTCATTTTAGGGCACTTTTGGAGGAGGGAGGGGTTATGTTTTCCTCTAGAGTGCTATCATAGTTGATTATACAGTAATATCATCCAAACAAAATTAATTAGAAATAAATAGATGTCCAAAATTCCGAGTTTCAAGGAAATTAGTTAACCGCAAGTGCGCTTTTACTGAACAGTTTTTTCAGTTTTTGTCGAATTTCATTAAATTTGGTACATAAACTATAAAATTTATCAATTATAATTTTGATAACTGGGAGTAAGAGAAAGTTGTGTGAGTGTTTCACACCAGATTTTTTTTTTTTTTTTTCAGTTTTAGAGGTGTAAATCGTATATTTAATTCAATTTTGAAAATTTATCACGTTCGCAATACAACCTTCCTAAGTGGAAAGTAATAAAAGGTTATAAAGAAAATCTATCGAAATAAATTTAATAATAGTATAATAATAAAAATAATCTACAAAATAATATATTTGTATATATCTAAATTGGTCATGTAATTAATTTCATTTAAGTTAGCCATTTTGAAAAGTATGCTGACTCAGAAAGTATGTCGACCTTTCCTACACATATAATATGACAGGAGCATTGCACTTTATTTAGGGCACTCGAATCATTGTAAGCAAATTAAGAAAGTAAAAAATTATAAAAGCATATTTATTAGTGATTTAATTGAGTGAAATTTACTTTTTATATAAATAAATTAAACATTCACAATAATCTCTCTTACAGTAGTAAGAAGAAGTTCAGATTTACAGATTCGTAACAGATTTTCGAAATTCAATTTTCAACCGGTAATACAAAGTTTTGAGATCATCCACTGAGCACTTAAATATGGTTATTATAAATTGTTTTCAGTATGTGTAAATATGGTCACTATAACTAGAACTAAAATTATATAAATTTCAATTTGATACTTTATGTAGATCCTACTAAGGGAGGCTCGACCATTAGGTTTCGGTATGATCCCAATTACATTTGTTCCCCAAATTGTGATTTTGATGTATATCTAATCCAATCCCTCTTAACGGCAACTGAAGCGTCGGATTACTACATGACCAACTGCTATGTCAAGTGTCTACATCTGGATGGGATTATTACGACAATCATCGCTGGATAACAGTCTTCATGTAAACCAAGTTGTGTGTTTGCAGCCTTAAGTCAGTCAACACACACATCATTTAATTGTTATCCTGTTTTATTTATTGCATATAATATTGGGCAGTTGTAAAAATCAATAAAAAAATTGTTTTAAAAAGTAGTGCTCTAAGTCAAGCTTCCTTAAAAGTGTCATTTTACGAGTATATTTTTATGTCTCTCTCTTAAATATAAAATGTTGTCATGCGTTGGTCTAGTGGCTAAGGCATTCGCCTTTCGTACGAGAATTCACGGTTCTATTCCCGTGAGGGCAAAGTCAGTGTTGACCCAGCATCGTGATTAAAAGTGGGAAGCTACAGTTAGTAGCGCCCTAGGTAGCGAAGGCCGGGAACTAAACGGCGTGGGAACTGCGGCGTGCTTACCACACGCCCCCTATTCAAATCGCCGTCTGGCAAGCCTTGGCCCTTCTTGAGCTGTTGCGCCATAGGGTTTGTTTTTTTTTTAATATAAAATCTATTTAACATTTAGTAAAAATTTTAAGTTTAAGAAGTTTAGTCATTTATAATAACTTAAATTGCAGTAAGAGAAAGTCGTGTGAGTGTTTCACGGCAAATTATTATTATTATATATATTTAGCAAGGAAGAGATTAGCTTTTCCTTACAATAGAGAGAATTAACTTACATCATTGTATATATATATATGAGTTTAGTAAACATTCCAAAGGTGGTGGATATTTTATGTAGAAATTAGGTCGTCTAGGGGGCTCCAGCATTTAGCCATTTACAACTTTGGGGGTCCTCACTGCTAGGATTATATGATCATCATTTCAAATTCTCTTAAGGGTCATAACCAATTTATTATGTGCGGTGTTTTAGTTAAATAAAGTTAGGGTATCTATTTAATTAAGTAGGGTACTCCCTCTGATTTGGGGATTATTAAACTACACCACAAAATATGTCCATCTAATGGTATATTCAACGTGACAAAACTGTTACAATTAACGACAACACTTAGCACAGTCAAATTAAGTGTTTCTAATTATATATTTTATCTCGTTCCTTGTAAATACTTACTCTAAATATTTTTGCCTCTATACCATATTTTTACTTTCTCTTACTCCTAGTAAGAAGAGGAAGTATTGTAATCATGTCAAATTTTCGATATCGAGTTTTCAACGGAAATATCCGTTTTGAGGTCCCCTAAGTCCAAAAAAGTGGTTTTTAGCAAAAGGTCTGTGTGTGTGGTGTGTGTGTGTGTGTGTGTGTGTGTGTGTGTGTTTGTGTGTATGTGTGTATGTGAACAGCTAGCTTCCAAACGAAAAACCGTAGAAAACTGAAACTAATATTCCGAGTTCACCATGCGATCTGACTGTCGTTATCTGTCAAAATTCCTCAACCGGAAGTACCACTTTACTAGTTGACTTTTTTGCGTTTTTCTCAAAAATGGCTCCAAGGATTTTCTTTAAACTTGATACATCAACTACATATACAAGGAGCTACAACTTTTATTTGAAACATTTCTCTGGGAAAATTGATTTAAGGGCCTTTCTGGGGGAGTGGTGGGGTTAGGTTACCCTCTAAAGTGCTATTTCAGATTATTACACAATTCGCTCATTTAAATAATGTTAATTAGAATTAAATATGTTGTTGAAATTCCAAGTTTGAGAAAAATCGGGAAACCGGAAGTGCTTTTGTTTTAACACTTTACTAAATATGATTTTTTCACTTTTTCGCGATTTTCTCAAAAATGGCCCCGACGATTTTCTTGAAACTAACATATAAACTAAACATTCAAAGATCTACAACTTTTATATAAAACATTTCTCTGGGAAAATTCATTTAAGGGCATTTTTAGGAGAGGGGTAGGGTTACAGCTTCCTCTAAAGTGGTATCATACTTGATTATACAACTCTATCATCCAAATGAAATTAATTAGAAATAAATAGTTGGCCAAAATTCCGGGTGTGAAGAAAATCAGTAAACCGGAAGTGCGCTTTTACTGACAGTTTTTTTTTCAGTTTTCGACAAATTTCATTAAATTTGGTACACAAACTATAAAATTTGTCAATTATAATTTTGAGAACTGGAGTAAGAGAAAGTTGTGTGAGTGTTTCACATCAGATTTTTTTGTCAAGAAACTATGCTGCTTAATTATTAAATTTGTTTTTTTTTTTTTTATAAATATTTTGGTTTGATTTTTTTTTTCTTCATTCATTCACTGCAAATTTGTCGTTTATAATACCTATTTTTGTCTCGGGCCGACAAATTCATTCCCCTGATTTTAAGAAATGTTTTCAGTTCTTGAATAAGTAATTTATCAATTAAAATGTCCGTCCACAGTGTGAATCAAGAAATAGTTGAATTAATTGTAATAGTTGTTAATAATAAAATGTTGTTAACAGAATTTGTTGTAATTAATTAATTTTAAGGTTTATTGTCAAAAATTAGGATTAAGGATATACTTTTAGAAATAGGGGGAACATCCTACAAATTCCTTTTAATGTTCAATATTAAATTTGGTGATAAATCTTTCTTTATTAGTTTTGAAGGATTTCTTGTGTTATATTTGTGCCTTTTATATATGGTAGAGGTTGTGAAGGTTTTCATGAGGGTTAAAGTAACGAGATATGTCTTCCGCCATAGGGTGGAGTCCATGGTTGGATGCATTAGTCCTTGTAACAAGGTAAGGTAGCAGGGTTGGTTTGGGGATGGAAGATGTGTATGTATGGTGTGTGGGGGTTATAATTGGTGAGTTTGTCTGGGACAAGGGAGGTCGTAGTAGAGAAATAATAGTGAAGAGAGAAGAAGAAGGTTACAGAGGCTTGTTGGTTGCCGGCTCAAAGTTAGATAATTGGTTAGTTATCTTGTATCTGTACTGGACCACAGTAGTAGTAGTAGTAGTTACTATAAGACACTTGGCAACTGGCCTTCCTATGTGGCCACTCTTCTTGTCTCACTGTACAGATTTACCGTTTGCCCGCTACTCTTCTAATTTATGTTCTGTTCCTTCTTTAGTTCACTTTACTAAACACAACCAATACATTCCATTTCGAAAGATTATTTCACATGTACTTGGCACCAGTTTTTTAACTATGTTTATTATATATATAGTGGGGATGAATGAGGAGAACGTGCACTATTTAACGTGTCAAAAAATTGTGTTAGTTTTTCTGGATTTTATTTCTATTAACAATTTTCAAAAATCTTTTTACTTTCTATTTCATCTGGTAAGAGAAAGTAATGTAATCATGTCAAATTTTGAATATCGAAGTTTCCACCGCAAATACACATTTTGAGGACGGACTGAGGAAGATAAAGTGATTTTTTTTTTAAAAAGAAAAAAGATTTCTCGTGTGTGTATATGAAGAGCATAGCGCTTAAAAAGAATCATTGCATCAACAACAGCGTTTAGGTAACACCATGGGATCTGGTACTAAGTTAACTGACAAAATTCCTTAACCGGGACGTACCAGTTTACCTAATGGATTTTTCACTTTTTTGCGATTTTCTGTGTATATTTCTTTCTTTTTTTTATTAATTTATTCTGTATATAATTATATTTATTCTGTGTATTTTTTGTCTATATATAGTGAGTGTGTATGCGAGGTGTGTAAATTAAGTAATGAGACTGATGTTCTAGTGTTCGATCTGGCAACACTGGAGACGCGGCGCATGCGTGGTAGGGCGTGTAAACATCTGATACACGTCCAGTGCAAATTTGAAAATGCTAGAGTTGTTGCACTGTCCGAGTGACTTTTTTTGTGAGCAAGGTTTTTTCAGTGCGTTTTAAAAATGAGTGACATCAATTACGAGCAACGTTGTGCTATCAGGTTTTGCTTCAGACTTGGGCACAGTGCAACGGAAACGTTTGAAAAACTGTGCCAGGCCTATAGAGACAATGTTTTGTCGAGAGCACAGGTTTTTAGGTGGTTTAAGTCGTTTGCAGAAGGGAATCAATTGAAGACGAGCCTCGCAGCGGAAGGCCTTCATCTTCAAGAACCGACGAAAATGTTGGCAGAATCCGCGATCTCGTGCGTTCAGATCGTCGTTTGACAGAGAAGTACTTGAGAGACTTCGAAAAAGTGTCATGCGTGTGAGACCAAACATCAAAAACAAGTGGGTGTTGCATCACGACAATGCCCCGTGTCACACCGCGATTTCTATTAATAAGTATTTGGCCAATAATAACATTCCTGTGGCTCCTCAGCCTCCTTATTCACCCGACTTGAGTCCATGTGACTTTTTTTTGTTCCCCAAATTGAAAAATCACCTCAAGGGACTTTTTTGGAACATTGGAGAATATTCAAACAGCCGTAACCGACCAACTGAAGTCTATTCCAGTATCCGAGTTCCAGCACTGCTATGACGAATGGAAGAATCGTCTTCAGCGTTGTGTGGCTTCCCAAGGTAGTTACTTTGAAGGGGACAATGTTGAATTGTAATTTTATTTGAATAAAAAAAAGATAAAAAAACAGTCTCATTACTTAATTTACACACCTCGTATTTCTAAAAAAACATATTCGCCTGATTTTTAGTTTGATCAAATTGACAATACATAGTGGTAGGATTAATCACGCGTATTATTATCAACTGTAATTGATAGCCTCAGATAAACATAATCTAGATGTCGAAGAAAATCCCAAGATCTTGGCTATACGAAGAGTGAGTAAGTGGTCGAGCTTAAGATGGAAGGAACTGGGGAAAAAAACTTCTAGGATCAAGGAACTGTGAAAGGGATAAGATGATCATTACTTGATGAGGGTAACATCCGCCAAGGATTGTGCAGCGTCAATGATGAAAGGGAGAATAAGAAGAGAGTTGTTGCTGGCTAGCTCTAAAAACTAAAAGCTTGCTATTCCTTGTTACAACTTTGTTCTTCATTTCTGTCTCCTACTATTTGAACAACTTCTACAAAATTACAACATCTATTACTAGAACAAGTTTTATTATCTAGAAACTAGAATAGTGTTATCGAGTGAGACAAATAATTGATGCTTTAGGAAGATCTCCCTAATGAAGTACTATGTCATCAACCTAGGTTGTTAATCCTCATACATTTCCTTTAGTATATTGAAGGAGCACTAGGGAACTAATTTATATGGAACAGTGTGTGGGTATAAAAGACCCACAGCCCTTCTCTACTATAACCGGACGATATGTCTTCATTAAAATGGAACAAACCTCTAGTTCTTACATCACATCTAAATACTTTGGATTGTATATAAAGTTTCTTATCACCCATTTTCATTGTTCTAAGATCTTATCAACCAAATTTCGCCTTTTACACTCACTCAAGTGATTAGTTATTGTTATTGCACATGGCTAGGAAATAGAACCCATTTCATTTTCTTTCGCAAATATTTTCTAATTCTAGCATCAATTTCAGCAGCCATTTAGAGCAGATTTTATTTTGAAGTTTCTGATTCTGATTTCTATCCATTTAGAAAGGTTACAAAAAAAAATCTGGTGTGAAACACTCACACAACTTTCACTTACTCCAGTTCTCAAAATTATATAATTGACAAAAATGTTACAGTTTGTGTACCAAATGTAATGAAATTCGTCGAAAACTGAAAAAAACTGTTCAGTAAAAGCGCACTTCCGGTTTACTAATTTTCTTGAAATTCGGAATTTTGGCCATCTATTTATTTCTAATTAATTTTGTTTGGATGATAGAATTGTATAATCAACTATGATAGCACTTTAGAGGCAGCTGTAACCTCACCATCCCTAAAGTGCCCTTAAATGAATTTTCCCAGAGAAATGTTTAAATAAAAGTTGTAGATCTTTATATGTTTAGTTTATATATGAAGTTTCAAGAAAATCGTCGGAGCCATTTTTGAGAAAATCGGGAAAAAGTGAAAAAATCATTTAGTAAAGTGTTAAAGTAAACGCACTTCCGGTTATCCGATTTTTTTTCAAACTCGGAATTTCAACAACATATTCAATTCTAATTAACATTCTTTAGATGACAGAATTGTCTAATAAACTCAAATAGCACTTTAGATGAAAACCTAACCCCACCCCTCCACCAAAAGTGCCCTAAATGATTTTCCCAGAGAAATGTTTTAAATAAAAGTTGTAATCTTTATATGTTTAGTTTATACATGAAGTTTCAAGAAAATTGTCAAGCCATTTTTGAGAAAATCGGAAAAAGTGAAAAAAATCATTGAGTAAAGCGGTAAAGTAAACGCTCTTCCGGTTATCCGTTTTTTTTTTTCAAACTCGGAATTTCAACAACATATTCAATTCTAATTAACATTATTTAGATGACAGAATTGTCTAATAAACTCAAATAGCACTTTAGATGAAAACCTAACCCCACCCCTCCACCAAAAGTGCCCTTAAATGAATTTTTCCAGTGAAATGTTTCAAATAAAAGTTGTAGCTCTTTGGATGTCTAGTTTGCATACTATGTTTGAAGAAAATCGTCGGAGCCAGTTTTGAGAAAAACGCAAAAAAGTCAAAAAAAACAACTAGTAAAATGGTATTTTCGGTTGTGGAATTTTGACAGATAACGTCCAGTCAGATCCCATGGTGATACCTAAACGAATATGAAGTTTGAACTTTCTACGATTTTTCGTTTTTGAACAATGCTGTTCACACACACACACAGACCATTTGCTAAAAACCACTTTTTTAGACTCAGAGGACCTCAAAACGGATATTTCCGTTGAAAACTAGATATCGAAAATTTGACACGATTACAATACTTCCTCTTACTAGAAGTCAAACTTCTAAAAAATCAATTTTCTCGCGAAAATACATATTTCAAATAAAAAAGTAATAGTTATTTATGTTTTTAAATAGTATGCAAAGTTTAAGGAAAATTGTCGGATCTGTATTCGAGAAAATTGCGCGAAATTGAATGAAAAGAAAGAACATTCAGTAAAATAGCATTTCCGGTTAATAGATTTTTGATCTAAAATATTATTGTCATATCCGGAAAACCAAGTTTGACCTTCCTGTAATTATATTTTTTTGTTTTTGAGATACTTAAAAAAAAAAATGGTCCAAAAAACAAAAAAAAAGGAAAAAAAAGTCATTCCAGTATTTCAAAATATCAAAATTATTCTTGAACGTTTAAAAGAAAAAAAAAATTTTTGAACGTGCATCGAATTCTTGACGTTTGTATTTCTTGTATAATTGTATCGGAATAAGAAATTTTTGTTTTTTTTTTTTTTTTTAGTTATAGAATAACATGTTTACACATTCTCTTTCCTTATCATTTCTGAAAGGTCGGTTGCTCGTCCAGCCTTCTTCTTGGTGGATTATCTGGGAATAGTTGTGAAGATAAGATTTTTGAAATCAGAGGATTTGTGCAAAAAGGAAAGAGAAGGCCATAAAGTTATTGGTTTTTTCCTGTTTCAGTTATAATTGAAATTTTTAAGATCATAATAAAACAGAACTACAGAAATGTAAAATATGTACATTATTTCCTGAAAGAAATTGATTTCCCGGAGTAGTTCTGCAGAATTTTTTATGTCACATTTGAAATGTTATATAGGTTTATTTCAAGTATTTTTTACTTAATATTTCGATGGCCAAGTTTAATAGTATACGAGGTGTGTAAATTAAGTAATGAGACTGATTTTTTTTTTTTTTTTTTATTCAAATAAAATTACAATTCAACATTATCCCCTTCAAAGTAACTACCTTGGGAAGCCACACAACGCTGAAGACGATTCTTCCATTCGTGATAGCAGTGCTGGAACTCGGATACTGGAATAGACTTCAGTTGGTCGGTTACGGCTGTTTGAATATTCTCCAATGTTCCAAAATGACGTCCCTTGAGGTGATTTTTCAATTTGGGGAACAAAAAAAAGTCACATGGACTCAAGTCGGGTGAATAAGGAGGCTGAGGAGCCACAGGAATGTTATTACTGGCCAAATACTCATTAATAGAAATCACGGTGTGACACGCAGCATTGTCGTGATGCAACACCCACTTGTTTTTGATGTTTGGTCTCACACGCATGACTCTTTTTCGAAGTCTCTCAAGAACGACGATCTGAACGCACGAGATCGCGGATTCTGCCAACATTTTCGTCGGTTCTTGAAGATGAAGGCCTTCCGCTGCGAGGCTCGTCTTCAATTGATTTTCTTCCTCCTGCAAACGACTTAAACCACCTAAAAACCTGTGCTCTCGACAAAACATTGTCTCCATAGGCCTGGCACAGTTTTTCAAACGTTTCCGTTGCACTGTGCCCAAGTCTGAAGCAAAACCTGATAAGCACAACGTTGCTTGTAATTGATGTCACTCATTTTTAAAACGCACTGAAAAAAACCTTGCTCACAAAAAAAGTCACTACGGACAGTGCAACAACTCTAGCATTTTCAAATTTGCACTGGACGTGTATCAGATGTTTACTTGCCCTACCACGCATGCGCCGCGTCTCGAGTGTTGCCAGATCGAACACTAGAAAATCAGTCTCATTACTTAATTTACACACCTCGTATGGTCTAATCTTTTCTGATTCTCTGAAACACTTCACAACAACTGTTTTCTCATACTTAAAAAAAAAACAAAAAACGAAAGCAGCTGGACCGAAGAATTTTGCCAAGAGAGAGAGAGAGAGACTCATTATTGTAAAGGAGAACCCTTGAAAATGTAAATTTTAAATTTATTCAAAGAAGTCACTAGAGACAAAAAAAAAAGCGTTAAAAATGTTTGTATTATATTTATTACTTTATTGATAATGACATTGATAAAATTGTGAGATCTTGAAGTTCACTTCGTATTTTTTTTTTTTTTTTTTAACTGTAGTATATAGTACCTTAGAGAGAGATAGATACCATTATTAAGTAAGAGGAAAAAGTACTTCGGTTGCAATAAAGAAGGAAAAAATACAAAGAATGGGCATTGTGTTATAGCTCTATAGACTTGGATGGTTAAATGCTTTTATTGGAGGTTAAAATACTCCCTAAGGAGATTATATAACCTCTTTAGTAAGTTGTGTGCGGTAAGTACCCAGTGAGAAAAATACTTTTCAGTTTTCTGCTATTATTTTCATCTTATTTACGTTGTTTATCTTTTTATTTTCATTTTTTTTTTTTTTACTTTCTTCTAAAAATAACTTTTATAATTGGATTTATTTTTAAATCTATTTATCTATTCTTTATAATACTTTTTATCTTTTTGTATTTTTTTTAAATTATAAGCTCCAAAAATGAAAAATAAAAACTTTTTTTAGACGAATAGCTATGAATAGATATCATGTGCAATAAAATAAAACATAATACAGTCCATTGTAAGTCACTGAAGAAGATTTATAAATACAGTAAACTCCCGATTATCCGTGGGCGGATTATTCGATTTGCGGATTATCCGTGTACGAATTTAATTTTAAAAAAAAATCTCATAACAATATCGCCTTGTTTGACTCCTCTCCTAACTGCAAAATCTGATCCAATTTTGTCCATTACGATTCTCGCCTGACTTCCCTCATACCCAGTCTTTTATAAGTTCAACAATATTATTATCAATGCCCTGGTTAATCAAACTTCGAAAAAGAAACTCATGCTTTACCAGGTCAAAAGCTTTTTTTATAGTCAATGAAGGCCATGTAAATGATCTTCTTGTACTGTTTTGCTTTTTCGATGACTTGATTTATTGTATGAAGATGATCAATCGTTGAATAGCCACTTCTGAAACCGGCCTGTTCTGCTGGCTGCTGTCCTTCTAGACTTCCTTTAATCCGGGATTGTTAGTTTTCCGAAAATCTTCCCAATTGAAGCTGTTAAACTTATAGGTCTATAATTATTAATATCTGAAAGGTCTCCTTTTTTATACAAGAAAATTATAAATTAACAAAAAAAAAAATCTGGTGTGAAACACTCACACGACTTTCTCTTACTGAGAAATGGGAAATTTTCTTTCAATTTACAGTTCTTATTAGTGTTTAAAACCTTTGGCAATTTTTATGGAGAAAATCACACACACAAAAAAATAAATAAATTTATTTAGTAAAGTCGCCCTTCTGTTCTTCCGATTTTCTTCAAATTTGGAATTTCGACAACCTATTTAATACTAATTAATATTATTTAGATGATAGAATTGGGTAATAAACTGAAATAGCACTTTAGAGTAAACCATAATCCCCATTCCTCCCCCGAAAGTGCCCTTAAAATGAATTTTCCCGGAGAAATGTTTCAAATAAAAGTTGTAGCTCTTTGTATGTGTAGTTGATATATAAAGTTTAAACAAAATCATTGGAGCCGTTTTTGAGAAAATTCACTAAAACTTAAAAAAAAAACATTTATTGAAGTGGCACAACCGGTTGATGGATTTTGCCCGAAATCATCGTGTCTGATGCGGTTGTACTTAAACGGAATACCAAGTTTGAGCTTCCTGTGTAACTTCGTTTCTGAGATTTTTTTTTTTTTTTACACACAACCATTTTCTCTAAAAACCACTTTTTTGGACTTAGGAGACCTCAATACTTGTATTTCCGGTGAAATTCAATTTGGAAAATCTGACTTGATCGCAATACTTTCTCTTACTATATTAAGTAAGAGAAAGTAAAAAAAAAAAATCATAGCTGAGAATGTAGAAATGAGAAATTAATTTTTAATATAGTAAAGTATTGATTTCAATACCACTCTAGTCTGATTACAAGTAACACACTTAGTCAAATTACACACTAATTCAATTATTTTGTACTCTAGTATAATATTCTACATTTGCAATTCTAATGTTCAAAATCATTAACTGATCTCTTTCAAATGATTAATAACATGATTCAATTTTTTTTTTCCTAATTTTAATGATGTTGGTTAAATTATAAATCACTAAACAGTTTGATATCATCACTTTCCTTTCTCGTCGTACAGGTGTAATCGGAAATATATTGTATTTATGACAGGGGGATTCAAATTGACAATTTTCCTTGACAATTTGTGTTATCAGATTTTCTGAATACGAATAAATTATTTTTTATAATGGAAAAATCTATAATAGTTTTAATTTTTTTAATATTCATGATTGAGTTTGTGATCCGAAATTTCATTTTAGTTCTGAATAGTTTATTTAATTTTTAATTTTATTTTATCTAGGCTTCGAAGATAGACAATAGATTAAAAAGATTGGAATTAAACAAATTTGTGTTATCAGATTTTCTGAATACGAATGAATTATTTTTTATAATGGAAAAATATATAATAGTTTAACTTTTTTTATATTCATTATTGAGTTTGTGATCCGAAATTTCACTTTACTGTATAGTAGGCTTCGATGATAGACAGTAGATTAAAAAGATTTGAATTAAACAGACGTTACAAACTTCTCTAAATTCTCGTAAACTTTTCTTTGAAAACAAAATACTTATCTACAATACTATTACGTAGCCCCTTTGGATAAACGGATGCGGGTTTAAAGGTTCAACCAAGTATTCTAATTCCTGTCGTAACCAAAATTCTCAGAAGATTACCAATGCCCCGTTCAATGTTTCCAACCTAACCCTTCACACTCACCTTCAGTTACAAAAAAAAATTCCATGACTCCACATCCAACCATTGTAAACCCGCTTATCCAAAAAAGCTTTCCAAACAAAAGCTCCAAGAAGGTTAAAACGCCGGGGCGTCCCCACCTATCTTAGAGTAAAAAATTATTTTTCAAAACAAGGAAAAAGAGGTAATTTTCCAAATTGTCCAGTGAACACAGCTGTTGAAGTAGTTATGCCTTTAGAGTGTTTTGAAGATCCATCTTTATTATAAGAGTGAAAATTCCAACGCGTTTCATAGTTCTAAATTACAATACTTACATGTCACAAAGTCACGTACTAGTAACGTTTTGACAATGATACGTGCCTTGAGGCTAAATTAGCATTTGTTATGTGGTCAAATTTGTTTTTATATCATTATTATAGAATTGGTTGTAATCATTGATAATAGTGAAGTTTAGGAAAGTAAAAATCATAAAGAAAAAAATCAATTAAAAAAAAACACTATAACATCTGCTAAGGTTTCATTTGGGAACCACTTTTAAGGGCGCCTTCCACTGCGAGCGAAGCGGGCTTCGTTCGGTCTCCGTTCAACTCGCAAAGGTTTATCTTCATGTAAGTGCTTCCACTATGAAAAGAGTGAGCGGAGCGGACTGAACGAGTATAAAGAGTTACAAAAGTGGTCGCAGAGTTGGGCGGATTTGGGACGGACTCCGTTCGACTCGCAACGCCAAATCTCATAGAAGTGCTTCCACCAATAGATGAGTCAGCGGAGCGGACTGAGCGAGGAAAAAGGAGCCGTTGTGTCACGCTGTGCAATGCTAGTTTTGAACGATGTCCGCTAGCCCTTCCCTACCTCCCTCCCTACTTATGCGCGCCTTCCACTGCGAATATCTTTTTCAGCTCATTCTTGAACATGTTCTGGACTGCAGTATCGTAATGTATTTGAATAAAATAGAGCTTTTTATTGAAACAGTGCGACAATACCCTTGTTTATGGAGTACCAGCGATAGAGATTATCATCTTGTAAATGGTAGAATATCCGTAGTTCAAAATCGCCTTTGACAGGTCTCTCTCTAATGTGGTAGCTCATCCAAAATCTTGGTTTGTTACGCTTCTTTTTCTTATAACTATAGACTAGCAAGCATTTACTTATCGTATTTATATAGTCATCATCACTGGAATCGTCTGACATTATTACTAGAAAAACGAAAAAGAAAACTTCAATCACGACTTGCTCGATCCAATTGGCTGTGATGAACTGGCTGACCATTCAGTCCGCTGATAATGGAAGCATCAACCCCTTCCATCTCATTTCTCGCTTAGCTCAATCCGCTACCAGGTTTGCGAACCCGCTAACAATGGAAGGCAAATACCTCTTTTATGTAAAACTCTTTTTTAGTGGAAGGTCAAAACTATTTTACTCCGTTTCGCTCAGCTATTTCATGCTTTCGCAGTGGAAGGCGCCCTTTAGAAGAGAATGCTAATAAAAGAATCTACACCATTAAGAAAGAGTTTTCTGAACCTTACATGATTTAATGATGTGTGTCTCTCTCTCACACACACACAGACACACACACACACTCACATACTTACATACCAAATTACCAATCAGTGAACTTGAATGAACGAACAAAATTTAAAAAACGAAAAATCTTACATTAGCGGAAAAGTTTATTATATTCTGTTTCGGTCGAAATTTAACGGATAAAAATGAATGTCTTTTAAAATGAAAAGCCTTCAACGGTGGCAGGGTACGACGACACTAAGTAGTTTCCACGAATTTTCTTCAGAATCTTCCCGAAAACGACTTCAACGACTTTTCTTCAAACTTCTCTATACAAACAAATTTAACACTTTTATTTGAAACATTTTTCTAGGAACATTGAATTTTGGGTGTTCTGTGGGAGATGAGTAGTTTAAGCTTTAACCATTAATAGAAAAAGTATTTATCTGATATAATTAATACCTTATATCAGAGGGGAAGATGTTATCTCTGAATTATTCAGTAACCAGGGTCAGCTAATCAGCATAGGTGTTCGCTTTGTAATCTGTCGGCTATTGAAGATGTATGCACCATTTTGTCCTATTTTACGATTGTGTATTCGGCGGACCTGGTTTAAAGTGGATGTGTTCGGACTGGGCTCACTTTCTGTTGCACCTCAATGGTGAAAACTGGCACGTTTTGTGTAAATACACTGTAGAAGCACTAAGTAAGTTATAGAAAGGAATTGGTGGTGGAATTTAATTATTAATTTCGAGTTAAAAGCTTCAATATGTAGTATATTTCTAATTATTAATATTATTTTTTATTACTTTAGTATATTATGTAAAGGGACATTTATTTTTCGTTTAATTAAACAACTACTCGGCAGACGGACTGTAGTCCATGCCCATTGTGTTTGTAATTGAAATTTTTTTTTTTCTGATTGTACAAGAATTTATTAATAAATATTATTATTATTATTAATACCTCTATTGCAAAGAATAAAATTTACAGTACGGAGGAGATTAACTCGGTGGTTAGTGCACTGGACCTCCACGCGGAGGTCTCGGGTTCGAGTCCAGTTGCGCTGCTCTTAGATTTTCTCTCCCTAGGAGACTCTATAACTCACTGTCCGGTCGCCGGCAGTGCACTGAGAAGGCTCCGGGTGCCAGTGACCATAGATGTTGACGCGCCTTAAATTTAAAAAAAAAAAAAACTTACAGTAATTATTTTCAAAAGAATTTTTGAAAAATTATGGATGAACATTTTTTTATTAGACGTAATTTTTTTTTAAATCACAATAAAAAACTTTTCGTAATAGCTAGCCCATGAAAAACCTTTTTTCTATTGAGGGTTTGCTACTAATCTAATGTAAGATACGGGGCCTACTTCAGGAAGTTCTGCACTTATGCATCTTCGATGGATCCACTGTGCTGCTTCTCGTAAGACAGCTCATATCAGCCACGTCGCATTAAAAAAACAAAAAAGCCAGCGTTGAGAAGTGAGAAATCGCCCCGTTCCCTAGGTTCAGCAGCAAGTTACAAGGGATAAATCTTTGGAATCGCTTGCGAGCATTGTACTGACAACAATGAATACTCCAAGAAGAGGAAATGGTGTTTCGCCCTTCTGGCCATATTTCCTACAGAGGGGATCCATAGTGAGATACACACTACGTAGATGTTTCCTTAAAAGGAAAATACCCTGTAACTAGGGCAGTGATTTTCCCTTAGCTCAACATCATTTGTTTTGTCATGGAGATAGGTGTGCGATTCTTTGAAGGGCTCCCCCTCCCCAAGAGATCTTGGAGTGCCGCAGTGTTTTACTATGTTAGGAGCGCCGAACCGCTTACTAACTGTAACTCTCCATCTTTTCTCACATTACAGAATCCAACGGTGTTAACCGGCTTTGTCTTCACAGAAAATTGAACCTTGAATTCTCATACAAAGGCAAAAGCACTAACTACAAGACCCCAATATGCATGAGGATTTTATAATCATCAACTGTTTGATAAAACTCTTGCTTGAATAAGAATAAGACTTTAAAGGGGAGGGGAATAGCGTACTGGACTCCCTCGGGAGAACTGAATCTCTCGAGTTCCGAGTCCAGCTGTGCTACCCTTAGACTTTTTTTCTTCCTAGGAGCCTCTACAGCTCGCTGCCCGGTGATAGACAGTGTTATTTGTAACGAGAGAACACTGTCCCGATGCCGGCGGCAATGCATTGAGATTATTCCAAAGATTTTAAAATTCAATAAACGGTTTAAATAGATACATGTTTTTGGTCCTTGATATTTAAAGAAGTCCAAGACAAATTTTACATATCAAATGAAGTTTACGAAAACCATCATCATAGGGTTAACTTAACTTTTACAAATTTTTGCCAGTTTGATTCTTCTATAGAAAATATTAATTTTTATGATAATAAAAAAGAAATCACAAAATAAATAATTCCATTGACCCGTTATAAATATTTATTTAGCAATCGAAGCATTTTTTTTTTTATTATTATTGCCTTGATTAGTTCACGCTTTTACATTCTTTTATTATTGTTCATGACGTTTTCTACATTTTTAGTACCTTGAAATAAAATTGAAATAATATTAAAATAAAAGAAAATAAGTTAAACATTCATTTAAAGGTTATGGTCTTTAATATTCATGATTATTTTTTTTATAGCTTCTAAGTTTTTCATTAGATTAGAATTTTTACTTGAAACATAGGTAATATTTGACCCAAGGGTAGAGAACGTCTTTACAGCTTCTTTTGTGAAAATATTTCAAAAGTCATTCGCTTGAATATCTAAGGAAACAATTATTCTTTATAAAAATAAATTTGCAATAACTTTCAAGATTGTGCAAGAAGAAGTTCATTAACTTTTTCTCAAATGAAATTGTAAGTTATAGCAGAAATAAGAAAAATGTTACTACATAAAATGATAATAAAATTCATCCTTAGAACTGTTGTTCCAAGGTTAGATAGTGAATTTATTTTTATTGCTTAACTCTTTTATTATATTCATTCCTGACCGACAGATTAAAAAATCTGGTGTGAAATACTCATACCACTTAGTAATTACTGCTGTTAATACAATATACGTGCGTTAATAAAGTGGACAAATTTTCTTTAAACTCCTAATACAAATTCTCCTAATATAAATATAGGGGTGGGGGGACAAATACGGAACTAAGACAGGTAGCAGAACTGATTACATTGTAGTCCAGAAGACAACACTAATAACATGGAACTAACCCTATATAACATTCGTAATTTAATGCCAGAATTACATTAAAATAATTTTTCTTTTTCCTTGGAAAATGTTCCAAATAAAAGTGTTAGGTTTATATCTGTTGTAATGTGGCGATGTGATGTTGTATATTTGTAGTAGCACGAGCGGTGTTGTAGAAAAAGGGCTTGTAGGTATGCAAGTTTAAAAGAGAATGAAGTATTAGCAATAATATAGAGAGTACCACTGGTTTTAAAATAAATATATTATTTTCTAAACAAATTTAAGCACATTACAGTATCACAATTATAAATCAGAAGTATATCTAAAATAAAGGCAAATATCTATCATTGGCACTGAGCGATTCCTGAAGTGTCCTGTTTGAAGGCTGAAGTGAGACTTGCCTTTTTTTGAACTGAACTATTTGAAAGCTGATGGCTCTCTCTATTCTTTGGAATTGCGCTCTCTCTCTAGCGGATTTCTTGTATAAAAGATTTACCCTAACGGGGTTTTGTGCCTTTGTTTTTCTATTTGCAATGATCCCAATTTACAGTACCTGACACTAAAATACACTCTTTTTGAAGTTAAATTCACAGCACTAAGATAATTATAAAATATTAACAAAAATACAATTTTGGATACTATAAAATATTCTAAACTCTAAACTATTATTTTTCGATTTCGTTCTTCCACTACACTGTGCATCAAAGATATTTTCCGTGATAGCCTGCTTCTTATCTTGGTCATCGACCGGTATCGAGAGTTCGCCCATCTCAAAACAGTGTGATAACATAGATTTGCACAAATCTATGTTAATCACGCTGTTTTACATTTGCATCCTGATGATGGGCGAACACCCGAAACCTGTCGATGACCACAGAAAGAAGCAGGCTATCATAGAAAATATCTCTAATGCTTTCCAGCTATGCGGAACCAATCATAACAATTATATCTGTGCAGTTAGCGTTGTTTCATGTTTAAAGAAAATCGTTATAATTTTCGAGCAAATTAAAAAAAAAAAAAACTCAAAAAACCTATGCTGTAAAGCCACACTTTCTGTTAACTGATTATTTGATGCCCGTGTAGTGTGCGCTCTACGAAACTCGATGATATATGTACTGTATAAAATAAGTGCTCTACTCTAGTAAGTATAATCTTACTATAAGTATAACCATACTTGAGTAAGGCATTCAGTAATCTCTTTTTACGTGTCAGTATTCTCAGTCAGTACAGTATTCTCTGCCCTACGTATCACCAGGGTGGACTTGGGGATTGTATTGCCAGGACTTTACAGAACTGACATAGAAAGTGGTAGAGTGAGTAGAAATGGCAGACTGAATTGGTAGAGTGTTGGTGATGGTGATGGTTTCCACTCGACTATATACTGGATCGTAGACTCCTGCTAGTCCTTATTATAGTTTTGTTGAGAACTTCCCCTAATTCTCCTTCCAGATTACCTAGGGGGAAGAGAGGTTAGACGGAACTTGTTCGCCACTAGCTTGTACTAAGGAGATGTGCCACGTCTCATGTGACTTGACGGGTAACGTAGCTAATTTATTTTGTTGTTGACAAGATATGTTGTGCGGTTCGGGGATGATAATCCATTATAGTCCGGGGATAGTTTTCAAGAAAATCGAAAAAAAAAAGTTGGAAAAAATAAAAACTATTCAGTAAAGTCGCGTACTTGTGGTTGTTGGATATTGCTCGAAACCTTCATATCAATTAAATGGAATATCAAGTTTGAGCTTCTTGCGAATCGTAGCTTTATGATAACGGAGTAACTTTATGATTCCCCTATAAAGTACCACTTCAATACTGGGTGACTGGTGCGTTTCGGACTACACCGACCGCATCTATGGAGACTTTGTTAGGGATTCCACCTCTCTTTGTGGAGGTGAAAAACCTGGCAATGAAAGCCTGTTATAGAATTAAATAGGTAGATTTTTGGCAGGGTAAGCGATATGGTCCTTCTACCATTTATCGTGAGATGCTTTTAAGGATTCCCATTACAGGTTTCGCTTCTGATAGGAATTTGAAGACTTTTGTCTTTGGTCATTCTTACAGGAGTAGGTTGCCTTCTAGGGAAGATTGGTTAACCCTGGGTCCGTCTGGGGTAATTCCTGAGAATTATCTCCGATGCTACACGGGAGGTTCCAGGATGGATGGTAGGTCTGGGGCTACCGTCTATTTTGAGACGGGAGACCATTTGGTAGCGCCTCTTGGTGAGTGGGCCACCGTTTTCCAGGCTGAGGTTTATGCAATTCTTTGCTGTATTTTGGATGAGAGGGTGCGTAACACTAATTTAAAAGGTGTCTGTATCTGCTCGGATAGCCAGGCTGCGTTGAAGGCGCTTAATTCATGTGTCTTCACTTCCAGATTGGTGTTTGAATGTTCTGAAAGACTGGAAGATCTTTCAGTCTTTTTTGTAATATTTTGTTCACCCATATACACCGACACCATTATCTTAAAAACTATGTTAAAAGAGCCCACCGGTAGGGGGAGTTGTAAGAAATGAATTTGTCCTAATTAATATATAGATTGTTAGTGAAAGGGTATCGGGTTGGTTTAAAAATAATCTTCCATCATTGAACAGCTCCATAAATCAATGCCTTAAAACATTTCATTATTATATCAAATTTCTTTTTTTTAGTACAAAATACTAATTTAACTATTCTCTGTTATTTGTTACAGGTGAGTGTGACAAATTTTGGAACAAAATATGGTATAATCTCTCTTAATGTGATTATTATTTCTGGTAAGTTTTAATTATTTATATTTAATCTGTTAGTTTTTATTTGTTTGCAAATTCTTTTATTGGTTTTTTAATATTGTAATTAAGTCGTATTTAAAAAAAAAAAATGTCTTTCAGACAATTTTTATTGTACTGGAATATTTATTTCCAACCTAACAGTCAATCCCTGGCACTCACATTTAGCAGAATTATGTATTTCAATTTCTTCAATTTGAAACATTTTTCAAGTTTTTCCAGTTAATTTGATTTTGGAGTGTTTTGGGTGAGCAGTAACCTTATCCAAGTTAATTGAAAATACGACTCCACACTGTATATTATTTATTTATTGAGTTTAACTCTGTCTTTTCTTTTCTTTAAACGTCATATCCTATCTACATAAATGAATCACTGATTATTAGATATTAATATTGAATACTGATATCACTGACTATTGATTTTTGTGGGGGGGGGGTTCTGAGGAGTGTTGACGGAGTAACTTTATGATTCCCCTATAAAGTACCACTTCAAATAATGGCGGTGACTGGTGCGTTTTTCGGACTACACCGACCGCATCTATGGAGACTTTGTTAGGGATTCCACCTCTCTTTGTGGAGGTGAAAAACCAGGCAATGAAAGCCTGTTATAGAATTAAACAGGCAGGTTTTTGGCAGGGTAAGCGATATGGTCATTCTACCATTTATCGGAGATGCTTTTAAGGATTCCCATTACAGGTTTCCCTTCTGATAGGAATTTGAAAACTTTTGTCTTTGGTCATTCCTACAGGGTTAGCTTGCCTTCTAGGGAAGATTGGTTAACCCTGGGTCCGTCTGGTGTGAATAGACGGTTCCAGGATGGATGGTAGGTCTGGCTGCCGTCTATTTGGAGACGGGAGATCATTTGGTAGCGCCTCTTGGTGAGTGGGCCACCGTTTTCCTGAGGTTTATGCAATTCTTTGCTGTATTCTGGATGAGAGGGTGCGTAACACTAATTTAAAAGGTGTTTGTATCTGCTCGGACAGCCAGGCTGCGTTGAAGGCGCTTAATTCATGTGTCTTCACTTCCAGATTGGTGTTGGAATGTTTTAAAAGACTGGAAGATCTTTCTTCATTGAAGGATGTGCTTCTGGTCTGGGTTCCAGGTCATATGGGAATCTTTGGGAATGAGGAGGTGGATAGGTTTGCCAAATTAGGTGCCTCTCTCCCTTTCATTGGTCCAGAGCCTGCTGTTGGTGTGTCTTCTGCACATGTTTGTCGGGCTTTCAGACGTGGATGACCTCATAGCACTCATCCTTATGGATGAGTGCAGTGGGTTATCGGCAGTCTAAAATGCTCATTGGGGGCCCGGACGGAGCTTTGAGTAGTGGGGTCCGATGTCTTTCACGGACCTCCCTCAGGTATCTGGTTGGATTCCTCACTGGGCATTGTGGTTTAAGGAGACATCTCTATATAATGGGACTTGTGCCTGACCCTTTTTGTAGAGTTTGTGAAACTGAGGAGGAAACACCCATGCATTTGATGACGAATTGTTTGGGTTGTGAGGAGATTAGGTTTAGGACCTTCGGCCAGAATAGGATGTCGGTAGAGGATCTTAAGCTGTGTCCTTTTAAGGTTTTGGTCCGATTTGTTCGGTCTGTTGTGAAACTTAGATGGTTAAAACCTGGGCCTGGATTTTCTAGTCCCAGTGGCTGTAATTCTTTAGGGGTAGCTATATGGGCCCTGGGGGGCTTTGGATAGCGTAGGGTTTGCCCTCCCCTTCTGTGAATAATAATAATAATAATAATAATAACCACTTCAATACAATATAGTTCTACCGCGTATATAATATTAATATACATTAGAAACATCGCCAGAATTAGAAATTTGAAGAAAATCAGGGTTAACCGGAAATGACTTTACAGAATAGGTGATTTTGTTTTTTTTTGGCACTATTTTCTTTAGTCTTTTAACTTGATATGTTAACTGCACACACACATATATATACACCGAATATTCGAAACCTTTTTTGCCAAAATAACAGTTTTTGAGGAATTATGACGTTCAATTTCAAATATTATAAGCAGTTAGTTATTAGTGCGCTCTACCGGGCTACAATATAAAACACTGCTCTATCTGCTAAGATAGCTGGATTCTTCCCACCACTCTATGTTTATGTTAAAACAAAAATTTGAATTTAAAAAAAAAATTATCATTTTATATATAATTACGAATATACTAACAGGAGGAGTAAGAGAAAGTTGAGAGTTTTTTTTATTTTTAAGAAGTACTAAAAGATATGTTGTTAGAAATTTTTGATAAACAATTTGGTAACATTTTTCGTCCATTGCCACTTTTTTTTTTAGCTTTATAATCTGCCAATTCGTTTCCCTCGGTTGTATGAGATGGGGTCATACATTAAATTCCGTGTCATTTCACTGTCAGTGTTAGTAATAATAAATATATGAACTATTCAGAGAGTTGTCTTGAACAAAATCCATTTGATAGCTTTAAAATAAAGACCACTTATTCTGCCTTATTAAATTGAGTTAAATGAATTCAATTTAAATTTATAATTTGGGAACAAATTTTTTTTTTAAACTGAGAATTCCCCCAGATTACAAAGGCGGCGCCGAAATTCTTTCCAATTTTATTACTTCCATCAGTAATAAATTGCTACTGAGTTCTAGAAACTTGATCATAGTACAAGGATGTGGCATTTTCTCACATCTAATTGGAGAGAATTCAATCCCATTTATCAAATAAAAGAACTTCATATTATGGTGGGGGGTGATGGTATTTAGTTACCAAATAAAGAACGGATTTTTTTTTTTTCTATTTTTATTCTAACATTTTTCTAATTTTTTTTTTTTTTTTTTTTTTTTTTTTTTTTTTTTATTTTTTTTTTTATTTAGTAGTTCAGGTGAATTTTGTATTGTTTTGTTTTGCGGAGTATTGATGGAAACGTACCTGATATTTTTTAAAAATAAAATAATTACGTACAATAGGATAATATGTAATAGGATTATCCCGGCCTCGCAGATATACGTACATAAACAATAGTTAGGACAAATAAAACTATATTTCTATGAAATGAATAATAAAACTTAATAATATAATAATTAATATTGTTTACAGTACTATATAACTATTATAATAATAATTTTAGACAGGAGAGAATATCATTAATATACATTGTTTAATTGTTAATCTCTCTATATTATATTCGTTATTATGAGAGAAATAAATACTAGTAGGGGGTTTTATTTCATTTTTCTCATACAAAAGTTTTCAACAAGCAACAGGCTTTGTTTAACAGTGTTATCATTTAATAAAATTATTTAAGAATATTTTATGACATTTATCAAATCAGCATTAGTGTTATATGAGAGCAACACAGAATTTTGTCTCATTATTTGCGGTTTTCTTATGTTATAATTAATAAACTTTATCAATTTTTTGTTTGTTTATTATTACGCATAGTATATGATAATCTTCTACCTTGATAGAATTTATTACATGATTGAACTTAGAGATTATAAAATTTCCATTTTAGGTTATATTTACTAATTCATTCTCTTAATTTATTGGTGGTTGCGTTCTTATTGTTGTTCTGTTTACAAAATGAGATGATTGGTAGTGATAATTGTAAATTTTCGAATCATTTATTTTATTTTTTTGTTTAAAAAAAAAAGTATTTAAATAATGTTCTTTTATATTTATCAGTGTCACACATGAGGGCACTTTTATTCTAATAAATGCGGGTACCTGTTTTATAAATAGAAAGCGTTCTAGTTGACACAATTTGCGTTAATATTGTCTTCAATAGAGGTGTTTTTTTAAAAGAAAAAGCACACTTTTCTGACAAAATCTATAATAATTTCTCTTTTTACTTTCTCTTACTACTCCATGTATACGATTTATTATTGGGTAAAGGCTAGAAGAGATGATGCACATTTCAAAGTTATGCCCTGTATCAAAATATAGGCGATATATTAAAGAGATAATGCTTATAAAACATATGTCAACTCTTATTATCTACAAAAAAATGTTATTTTTAAAAATAAAGACATTCTCATTTATTCCAGAAACAAAATACAAATACACTACATTTGACTGTCTCTCCTACTATGGTAGGATAGATGACGCCACCATAGGTAGGAGACCTCTCCTCTATGAAGGTAACATGGTTGATCGACATGAAACTTGGTAAACACTATGTCTACGAGTCCAACTTTAACGACAGCAGGAAATCTTTCATTTCAATTGCAATCAATATAGTATATAAAAAACAAAAAAAAAAAAAAAAAATTTACTAAGCGTTATGAAAATTCAGGTATTCACCAGATATAGCTGATGCGTATAAATGTTCGTAGAACTCAAAAGAACACACAAAATAACTGAAGAATTTTGCAATACGTTCGCTTCTGATCTCTCTACTCCTGGAATAACTTCCATGACGCCACGTGGTGGCAAACAAGAGAAGCAACGGGTGTAGTCTTCTCTCCTATCCCCGTCATCTCTCCTAGCTTTACCCTATACGATCATGTCAGATTTTTGAAAATTGAGTTTTTTCACTGGAAATACATGTTTTGAGGTCCTCTCAGTTAAATATAAAAAAAAAAAATTATAGTGAAGGTCCGGTATACAATGTGTTCTTGTGTGTCTGCGGATGTGTTAAACACAAGATCTCGCAGGTAGGGGCCAGTCTTCATATTTAGTTTAGGTACTAGCATCTGACACAATAGGTTTCTGCCAAAATCGATTAACCGAAAGTGCGACTTGATTTTTTTTTTTTTTTTTTCAGTTCTTTGTCCGGTCCTCCGGAACCATACAAAAAATAAATTTCCCTGAGAAAATATTTAAATTAAAGTGATGATAGATATTTATGTTTGTAGATGGTATACGAAGTTTAAAGATAATCGCGATATGGTGGGGGGGATTTAGTAAAGTGGCACTTCCGGGTGATGGATTTTATTTGAAATCTTGCTGTCAGATGTGGTAACCAAATGGAATATAATTTTTAAACTTCCTGCAATTTCCGTTCTGGAGATATTTAGTTCATACTAATTCACTAGAAACAATTTTTTTTTCCTACTCAGGGCACTTCAAGAATTTCCGGGAAAAATTTCGACACGATCGAAATATTTCCACTTTACTATGGACTAAGGGAAATTACAAAAATAGAAGATAGTCTCCAAAATATATCAGTTTATCGTTATTAGTACAGTTTCAATCGCTGCAGCAAACATTAATGAACCATATTAAACCGGGCGAAAATAAATAGGAAGTCTTTGTTGTCTTTAGATAGATTTAGGCTTTAAAGAGCGTGTTATTTATAGAATTTAGACTAGGAATAGAATATGTAAATGTTGTAGTTTAGTTTGGACGTCATACAAAGGATTACTTGATGACAGATCTGTCAGTTTCCAGTGTCTCTGTCTCCACTTCCACTACAAGTACTTACGGGCTAATTCCACTTCTATTATTGCTTTGACATTTCCACTTCTTGTTCATATCCAAAACTATTGTCCTTACTAGTTCTTGTTTATTAAAACTCTTACTACTATAAAGGAAGTATTGTGTTCCATGTCCAATTTCCAAATTTAATTGGGTTGGCTGATTAGGAAACAGCGGTTAATGTTTATATATGTGAGTATTATATTTGCGTATATTAGTGGTATTTGTATAGACTCGGAGATCGAAAAATTGCCGAACACTAATCCGTTTATAGAAAGAATCCAAAGGGAAGGATATTCAATAGGTCCTATATTTTACGTAATTGAATTTTTCAGTATTCTGAGCTGCTCTACCAGCCTCCATTAGATTTTTGCTGTTCTAATCCAGCGGTCCTAATGTAAGCTAAAATTGACTTGTAAGCTTGAATTGACTCGTAAGTGCTGTGGGGTGTCATTTCGTTTCCATGGCACAGAGTACAGTTGGTGGGGGGGGGTCTTGTAAATGGCCAATCCTGCAACAAATACATTTCTGTAAGATAATCATGAGCCGTCAATATATGAAAACAGCCAAAAAGGAACATATCTTGATCTCTCGGTTGACATTTTGTTTGAAACCTTTTTTCTTTGTTATAACATGTAATAGAATCCCTCTTTTAGGATCCTAAGGTAATAGGATGCTACGAGAGGGATCCATAGCAGAGAGAGAGAGAGGGAGACAAAAATGACAGGACCACTCTCTCGGACAAGAGTGGGAGAAACTGCTTAAATACAGCGACGAAAGAAATACGAGATATATAGCAGTGTTCACTCGGCAGTCACAACGTGTCATCTACCTCTTACTCTTTACCACTCTACCATACTCAACTATTTTAGTGTTAAGTCCAGGCAGTCAGTGTCACTTTTTCATTATACAATGTTCAGCCAGATCTAGTTTATTAATCTAAACTAAACCATTTTCTCCCTTTCATCATACCCATTATAGACACATACGTATACCTACTACATTAAAAAGAGAAATATATCAATTAATCAGAGACATTTTCCGTGGTGGCCTGCTTTATTTTGTGGTCATCGACCCGTTTTGGGCGTTCGCCCATCTTCAGGATGCGTTTGTCAGACAGTCTGATAACACAGACTTGCACAGAGCAAATTCAGTATTTGTGTATAAACTCAGGAGTTAGTATATAAACTGAATTTGCTCTGTGCAAGTCTGTGTTATCACACTATCTTGACAAACGCATCCTGAAGATGGGCGAACGCCCGGAACCGGTCGATGACCACAAAATAAAGCAGGCTACCACGGAAAATGACTCTGATGCTTTCCAGCTATGCGGAAATAACCACCACATATCAATAAATATTGTAAGTGGGTCCGCAATGCTGGATAACATCCGGTATTGGATCCGTCATAGCATGCATATATTAATTTTGTTCCTGACCGGTTTTGGATTTTCATCCACCGTCAGAGCAAACTCTACAGACAAACTTGATGAATTTGCTCTGTCGATAGATGAAAATCCGAAACCGGTCAGGAACAAAACTAATATGCATGCTACGACGGGATAAAATACCGGATATCAATTAATATTTGAAGTGGGAATAAAAAGAATATATTTAGAATAATATAAAATCTCTCTTACTAAACTGCTGGGGAATAGATAAATTCTTTAGGTTACAACACAGTGACATTGTTGAATTATCTGTACCGTTTTTCTTGTTAGGAAAAAAGCGTTGTTTTTTTTCAAAGGCTTATAAGATTTAAGAAAATCACTTTCAAGAAGACATTTTATCGTTTTCCATGGAATTCCTTTTATATATTTATTTCAACTAGTCCAATATTTTTTAGGAGAGATTTAGTATAAAAGAAAGTTAATTTTTGGAAAGGATAAATTTCACTTTTAAAATATTTTTATCCACCTATTTATATTTATTTTTGTTTATTATATTCTTTCAAAGTTAAAAAAGAAAATAGGAAGTTTCTTTAAGTAGTTCGAAAATTATCTTTAAATTTTAACAAGTTTATACTTTGTATAGAAGAAGGCAATTTAGAATTTCAATTTCCTCTAGATGTTTGGCGGTAACATCCGTCTGACGCTACTGTAATCCCTTTATAGTGGCAATCTCTTTTGTTCTTGTAAAATATGAAGAGAAATAATGTATCTTTTTTTTTTGTTTTTTTTTTTTTTTACCTTAGCTTTAAAAGAAATATATAAAATAGTAGATATTGAAAGGGACAGTCTGTGTGTGCTTCTTGTCTGCTAACTTATATTGGAATTGATGAGTGAATGGAAACCATTACTTCTCTATTGATAGTGAAAAAGCAGACAAATATCTCGTAGACTGGGTTTTTTCTTCTATTTCTTTTCTCTTACTTCATTTGTCAAGTATAACTCTTTTCTTTTTTTTTTTTCTTTTTTTGCAAGCTACTTTGATGTACGAGCTTGGCCCCACTTTTAAGTGTGAGGAATATTGTTTAAAAATATAAAACTATTTTTTTTTTCGATTTTACTGTTTCATATTTCTTGTACAGAAGTATTGTAATCATGTCAAATTACTCTATTACGAGTTTTTACCGGAAATACACGTCTTGACGTTCCCTGAATCATTTTATGGAATCGTTTTATTCCATTTTTACTTTCTCTTACTCCTAGTAAGAGGAAGTATTGTAATCGTGTCAAATTTTCGATATCGAGTTTTCACCGGAAATATCCGTTTTGAGGTCCCCTGAGTCCAAAAAAGTGGTTTTTAGCAAATGGTCTCTGTGTGTGTGTGTGTGTGTGTGTGTGTGTGAACAGCATAGCTCAAAAACGAAAAATCGTAGAAAGTTGAAATTTGATATTCCGCTTAGAGGTCACCATGGGATCTGACTGTACGTTATCTGTAAAAATTCCTCAACCGGAAGTACCACTTTACTAGTTGGATTTTTTACTTTTTTGCGATTTTCTCAAAAATGGCTCCGACGATTTTCTTTAAACTTTAAACATCAACCACACATACAAAGAACTACAACTTTTATGTTGAAACATTTCTCCGGGAAAATGTATTTAAGGGCACTTTTGGGGGAGGGGGTTGGGTTAGGTTTCCATCTAAAGTGCTATTTCAGTTTATTAGACAATTCTGTCATCTAAATAATGTTAATTAGAATTAAATATGTTGTTGAAATTCCGAGTTTGAAAAAAATTGGATAACCGGAAGTGCTTTTACTTTACCACTTTATTAAATGATTTATTCTCTTTTTCGCAATTTTCTCAAAAATGGCTACGACGATTTTTTTTGAAACTTCATATATAAATTAAACATGCAAAGATCTACATCTTTTATTTAAAACATTTCTTTGGGAAAATTCTTTAGAGCACTTTTAAAGGGGAGGTGGGGTTAGATTTTCAATCAAAGTGCTATCCGTAGTTCTTATACACTTCTATCAATCCAAACATAATTAGTTAGACCTAAATAGATGGCTGAAATTCCGAGTTTCACAATTAGTAAACCGGACTGCTTTTACTGAACAGTTTTTTCAGTTTTCGACGAATTTCATTAAATTTGGTACACAAACTATAAAATTTGTCAATTATCATTTTGAGAACTGGAGTAAGAGAAAGTTGTGGAGTGTTTCACACCAGATTTTTTGGAATAAAAGAAAGTAATTTTACTACAGATGTAAAAGTTTACTAAGTCAAAAATTATTGAAATTAAAAATTACTAAATTATTTGAATATACCCTTGATCTAAATCTATCGAAATAGAAAAGCTCTGTAGAAGAGCACTTCCGGTTGCTGTAGAAGCTGTAGAAGCTTATCTACTTCCTTCCTTTCCAGCATATTATCATGCGACAAAGGCCCCCCCCGGCTGTCATTTGCAGGAAATCAATATCCATCAAGTGCTTTTATCTCTATATAAAATCCACATTTTCTGGTACTATATAAGCACCAAGAAAAGGAATATATGAGTCGTCGTATACATTATTAATATTCCAAGAATCCTCATTTTATGATTTTGAATAAATTTCGTTATATCTTTTACTTCAGGAAACTACGAGGCATGTCCAGTAAGTAAGTGTACTGAATTTTTGTAGGTTACAAAAAATTTTTATTTGAACAAAAGAATTACCTGGTTACATTAGTACATATGTAAGCTATTTTTCGACATAGTCACCATTCCTCTCAATGCAGGTGGTGAACCGAGGGGGGTATTAATTTTTTGATGTCTTCCTCGAAGTAGTTTCCCGCCAACCCCTTCATCCACTTCTCCACCTCCCCTTCACCTCCTCGTCGGTTGAAAACCTTTTTTCCACCCATGTGTAGCTTCAGGGAGGTAAAGAGATAGTAATCTGAAGGTGCTAGGTCAGGGGAATGCGGGGATGGTTCAGGACATCCCATTTAAACGAGGCAAGCAGTGTGTGGTGTGGCATTGTCGTACAGCAGGCAGACTCCCTTTGTCAGCATGCCTCTCCTTTTGTTCTGAATCACAGTATCTTGCAGAGTTGATGGTCTCTCCTTGAGGCATATATTCAATTAAAATTATGCCTTGACAGTCCCAAAACACGGATGCCATGATTTTCTTGGCTGAAATTGTGGTTTTGAACATTTTGGCGGAGGGTGAAGAGGGGTGACGCCATGTTGAGACTGCCTTTTGGTTTCAGGTGTGTAGTGTGCAACCCAAGTTTCATCTCCAGTAATGATGGAGCGGAGAAATTCATCTCCATGGAATTTGTAGCATCTCAAAAACTCTTGCCCTACCTTGAATATTTCACACTTGGCGGGAGATTGGATTGATATTTTTCACGAAACGTATGGTCGCGACAATTCTCAACGTACTGACTTCGAACCAGTCTCGTTGCGGATACATGGCGAAAACAAAAATCCCTCCGGCCTTGAGAGCCTCAGTACACTTACTTTCTGGACATGCCTCGAACATACTTTCTGGCGGACAATAACAAAAATCATTAGTTGGTAGATAAACAGATAATGCACATTAGGAAAAAATTTTAGGACTCGATTGTCTAAAAAAAGAAAAACTATATGTATCGTTAGCTTCGAATTAATTTTATCACCAGATTTTAAAATCATGTATCAAAAAAGTGAAAATCAGGGTAAAAGTTATTTATTTACTTATGTTTTTTTTTCTCTGAACATTTTGTTCTTTTACCATTCCATAATATCTATTTATTCGAATGAGGAAGATGAATGTTCTACAACTGAGCTTGTTGAAAACATACAGTAAAGTGTAAAGTGTTGAATTTCCATTAATTGTTGAGCTGTTTTCTTTGTTCTGACCATGATAAATGATGTTAGCCGAAGTTTAGTAAAGTATGACCTGAGTGAATAGGGTAACAAATTCTCTAGTTATATAGTAAAGTAATGGTATAACATTGTTTTTACTTACTTTCTCTTACTGCTAAGGAAATATAGCCGAGCGTTCAAATATTCCAAATTGAGTTTTCACTGGAATTACATTGTTTTTTTGAAGTCCTCTGAGTTCGAATAAAATGTTTTTAGCGAAAATGTGGTGGGTGAACAAAATATCTCAAAACAAAAAAATCGCAGTAAATTGCAAAATATCAAACACGATATTCCGTTAGAGGTATTATCACCGCATTTTTGACAATTATGGTATTGGTCAAAGAAAACCTACGTGTGTCATTTTATGGGTTTTTTTGTCGCGATTTTCTCTAAAACATATTTTAACTTTATTACTTTAAACTCTGTTTACTATTTAACACATAAAATACATATTTCTCTAGCAAAATTAGAGATTTTTGAGGGCTTGTGGTGGCGGTGGAGCAGCAATATTAAACTTTCCTCTGAAGAACCATTTTAGTACAATGTATGGTTTTATCATGTATGGTACAATGTAGGAGAGGTGGATAGGTTTGCCAAATTTGGTGCCTCTCTCCCTTTCATTGGTCCAGAGCCTGCTGTTGGTGTGTCTTCTGGCACATGTTTGTCGGGCTTTCAGAAGTGGATGACCTCACAGCACTCATCCATAAGGATGAGTGCAGTGGGTTATCGGCAGTCTAAAATCCTCATTGGGGGCCCGGACGGAGCTTTGAGTAGCGGGGTCCAATATCTTTCACGGACCTCCCTCAGGCATCTGGTTTGATTCCTCACTGGGCATTGTGGTTTAAGAAGACATCTCTATATAATGGGACTCGTGCCTGACCCCTTTTGTAGAGTTTGTGAGACTGAGGAGGAAACACCCATGCATCTGATGACGAATTGTTTGGGTTGTGAGGAGATTAGGTTTAGGACCTTCGGCCGGAATAGGATATCGGTAGAGAATCTTAAGCTGTGTCCTTTTAAGGTTTTGGTCCGATTTGTTCGGTCTGTGGTGAAACTTAGATGGTTAAAACCTGGGCCTGGATTTTCGTTCTAGTCCCAGTGGCTGTTATTCTTTAGGGGTAGCTATATGGGTCCTGGGAGGCTTTGGATAGCGTAGGGTTTGCCCTCCCCTTTTGTAAATAATAATAATAATAATAATAATAATGGTTTATCACTTATATAATATGGGTACAAAATAATGCTAGAATTCCAAACTTGAAGTAACCCGATTGACAGCAAGTGCGAATTTACAAAATTGGATATCAAGTTTGGTTTTTTTACTTTCTCTTACTCCTAGTAAGAGGAAGTATTGTAATCGTGTCAAATTTTCGATATCGAGTTTTCACCGGAAATATCCGTTTTGAGGTCCCCTGAGTCCAAAAAAGTGGTTTTTAGCAAATGGTCTGTGTGTGTGTGTGTGTGTCCGTGTGTCCGTGTGTATGTATGTATGTGAACAGCATAGCTCAAAAACGAAAAATCGTAGAAAGTTGAAATTTGATATTCCGTTTAGAGGTCACCATGGGATCTGACTGTACGTTATCTGTAAAAATTCCTTAACCGGAAGTACCACTTTACTAGTTGGATTTTTTACTTTTTTGCGTTTTTCTCAAAAATGGCTCCAAGGATTTTCTTTAAACTTGATACATCAACTACATATACAAGGAGCTACAACTTTTATTTGAAACATTTCTCTGGCAAAATTGATTTAAGGGCCCTTCTGGGGGAGGGGACGGCTTAGGTTACCCTCTAAAGTGCTATTTCGGGTTATTACACAATTCGGTCATTTAAATAATGTTAATTAGAATTAAATATGTTGTTGAAATTCCGAGTTTGAGAAAAATCGGAAAACCGGAAGTGCTTTTGTTTTAACACTTTACTAAATATGATTTTTTCACTTTTTCGCAATTTTCTCAAAATGGCCCCGACGATTTTCTTGAAACTACACATATAAACTAAACATTTAAAGATCTACAACTTTTATATAAAACATTTCTCTGGGAAAATTCATTTAAGGGCACTTTTAAGAGAGGGGTAGGGTTGCAGCTTCCTCTAAAGTGGTATCATACTTGATTATACAACTCTATCATCCAAATGAAATTAATTAGAAATAAATAGTTGGCCAAAATTCCGGTTGTGAAGAAAATCAGTAAACCGGAAGTGCGCTTTTACTGAATAGTTTGTCAGTTTCGACAAATTTCATTAAATTGGTACCCACTATAAAATTTGTCATTATAATTTGATAACTGGAGGATGAGCAAGTTGGGTGGAGGTTCAAACCCAGATTTTTTTTTTTTAATGCTAACTTCATAGATTCTGTCACTTTTATTTGAAATCATTTATCCGGAAAAAAATTCATTTTAGAGAGATTCTAGAGGACTTGTCATTTGTGTCAAATTGAATCAGCCGCCATAAGCTTTGTTGGTTGGGTAAGAGTTGGCTGCCCCCATATAGGCCCTACCAATTTTTTTTTTTTTATGGCAAATTTAATTTGTCAATTACGTAATATTAATTTCAATAGATGGAAGTTGTGTGAGTGTTTCATAACAGATTATTTTTTTTTTTTTTATTAACTTTGTAATATTCTTCAAAATTGAGATTTCGTTTAGAAGTCATCAAAGGGCGCATCAGATGTTTTTGGGTCAAAAATCAGTAAGAAAAATCCCGGTTTACTATCCCTTTTTCCCAAAATTTCTCCAAAATATTCCCGGAAACGACTCCAACGAGGGTTGATTGCAACTAGTAACCAAACATTTATTGTAGGCATAGGTTTTGCATAAACTTAGCACTGTCATGACCTCTGTTACCTACGAATGCTAGCAAGTGTTTTTCTTATTAGCTTTCTTAATGCTAGCTTATTCTTTTTGGCTTTCCGGCAGGTTGCCAGTTAAGAACTTCTTTTGGAAGCCGCACATCGTTCATACGAAGGTCATAATGTCTATATCACATCCGGTCTATTTTGTGTAAATGACATGCTACCTAAGCGTGTCCAGTCAATGTATCCTACTCAGTGAGAGAAGTTACTTCAGAACCACCTGTCTTATATCTTTTATAAATCTTTCAGCCTGAGGGCCCCCTCTGTGTCCTTCTACAACTCTCTTTTCTCAATTGTTCAACTTATCTGTCGCAAAATTGCTTACTGATGGCTGCTGCTGATTCGGGGCCATAAAACAGTAATGTTGAACCCATTTTAACCAACTCATCCGTCCTCTCATTGCCCCAGCATGTCAATGTAGTGGAAGGACGAAATCGAAAAATAATAGTTTAAAGTTTAGAATATTTTATAGTATCCAAAATTGTATTTTTGTTAATATTTTATAATTATCTTAGTGCTGTGAATTTACCTTCAAAAAGAGTGTATTGTAGAGCCAGGTATATTAATATTAAATCTAAGGTCATTGCTATTAGGAAAACAAAGGCACAAAAATCCGTTAATATAATACAATGCAACTTGGCCGACTTTTTTTTAAGAGAGCATTCCTTGGAACAGTCTCACTTCTGCTTTCAAACAACGAAGTCTGTATTCTGCTTCCAAGGCCAGAACACTTCAGGAATCGCTCTCTTAGTATCAGTGCCAGTTTCACAATAAATTAAATAAGTTTATAATATCAAATAAGTTGTAGTTATTATTTTAACAGAATATATTTATTGTTAACAGTGGTGATTTCTTGATTATTACTAATACTTCATTCTCTTTTAAACTTACATACTTACAAGCCCTAATACGAAACCGCTCGTGCTACACAACCAACTACTACAAACACATCATCACACCAAATCATTTCACTTTCTCATATATTCACCCACTAGTTGAGAGCTCCAACATGTTGTAAGCCTTTATTGCAGCTTTTGGCTATCAGAGAATGTCCTCATTTCTTTAACTTCCACTCTGCTACTCTTGCATTATGCGGTAGCATTCAATATTACCAATGATCTCAGCCTGGAAATCAATGGCCATACTCCTCTGAAGCCACAGACTTTTCTTAGATCAGCCCTCTCAGCCAATCTCCTATCCCAGACAGACCACTTTCTTTTTGTTTGGTACCATCAGAGTAACTGCAGATAATGTCATTTTATGTTTCCATTAACCCGTACTGCTAATGCTGATCTCATAATCTCTCTCGACCCTTGACTTCTTACGTCCGTTCAATTTTGGATAGAAGTTGGTTCGATTGTTTTATTTTATCCACAATTTTAGTAAAACTTCTCTTGTAAGTTCTTACACACTCTACTTTATAACTCTTTCTAAGATGGTTATTTCATTACCTTCCCTATAACTAAGTATTGTAAATCAGTCTAGTCCTTCCAAGCCGATGTTGGTGTTGCCTTCAATGTACCTTTATGGCCAGGACAAGCCATAAGCCAAGTTGTACTCCCTGCAGTATCTTGTCATAACTCTTTAGCTATACTTCAGGCCATCCTATAATTGCAGCGTAAAGAATCTTCTGTTCTATACATTCTAGTACCCGAGGCCTACAAAGAGGTTTAGCACATAGACCGCGGGTAGGCCCATTGTGCACCCCATTGAACGCCTCATATCAGCCTTGTATCATTAAGGTGTTCCTTAAGTGCTGAGGCGAATGAAATTTCTGGCTCCAAAATTTGGGCACCGAATTTCACCAATCGTCTGCGCACTCTCCAAGAAGGTGAGAAACGATGTCAATCTTAGTTTTGATTAATTTCTTAAAAATCCAATTTAAGCCTATTTAGCCTTACACTGCTAAAAACTTCTCTGCGCTTTCGTGCTGACATAGTTTCGATAAGGCCAATTCACAATATTAATCCTATCTATGAATAGTATATATGTTTCTCTCGCCGGCGCTTTTTCCCTTATGACAATATTTGGGACTCTGTCAAACACTGTCTCCTCAATCATTTCTTCCGTATTCCCATTTTCGGTTGCATTAAGGATAATTCACAGACTTGCTATCATATGTCATGCCTCAAATCCATATAAAATTAAGCTTATATAGTTTTACCATTTCTGTTTATAGTATTTTCCCTAGAAAGTCATTTCCGGCGAGAGTTTCAGACTCTAGAACACATTAGTAAAACATTAAGTCTTCGCCTGCTACTAAAATTCCACTTCTATATGTTTACGATCCCCATTACCTACGTAATAAAGAACACTTTCTTTGAAAGAGAACCTTCCTAAAATTTTATCTACTATTTCATTGTTTAAGTAATTATCTTTATTTTAATATACATTGTTTGAATTAAAGCAAACTGCTAACACATATTGTCTTAATCTCTTGTCCAGATGTGCGAACTAAAATAACTCCCATTTGTAATAATCTTATTTTTTTTTTTTTTATGGTTGCTCTTAAAAACAGTAATTTGACAAGATTATAATTTTATGTCACAATAAAAAACAATAGAATTATTATTACGTACGTTGAACTCTCTTAAGAGAAAAATAAAAAAATAAGTCGTGGGACTCTCTCATGTTATTTTCCCAATGATTAAAATATTTTTCTTTTACTTCCTTATTACCATAGAATATAATCATAAAATAATAATATAAAAATGAAAATATATAAAGGAATAATGTTAAAAAAAAATAAATAAAAAGAAAAAAATAATTTAAACATCTTTATGTGCAAAAAGTTTTAAAATTATTGTCAAGTTTCCTTTTTTACAGCTCTTTTAAGTTAGAGAATTGAAAATTTCTTTTTTCCTACTCTCTGTTGCTATACATTTTGTCAAAGTTGATAAAAAACTGTATTGTCTAGTTATTGATTTTTACAAAGTTGTTAGCTGTTGTTTTTGTTTTTTTTTTAGTATTAATTAAAAGTTTTACAGTGTACTACGTATATTTTAAATGTTCGTTTTGTATTACATTGTGGTATTTTGTGAAAATAATAATTTACTTTCACAATCATTACAATTCTAATGAAGTTTGTTTTAATTATAAACTTTTAGATAAATTTATTGTTCATTTTTAATCTTTTATTTTATTTATTTATTTTTTTTTTTTTTTAGAGAGAGAATTAGTGTTTGTAAATTTGTCCTAAACTCCTTATAAATATGTCAAAGATATTTTTCCGTGATAGCCTGTTTCTTTTGGTGGTCATCGACCGGTTTCAGGCGTGTTCGCCAATCATTAGGATGTTTTTTATACTGATTTATTTGGCAGGAAGAGTTCAAGGAAGTGCGGATTTTCTCGGATAGCCAGGCCGCACTAAGGGCTTTGAGTAAGCCTTGGTGGAGTTCGAAATTAGTGGGAGAATGTCGGAGGAAGCTCAATGCTTTAGCTCGGAGGGGTACGGTGCGCCTCTATTGGATACCCGGACACGCGGGAATAGAGGGGAATGAGAGGGCAGACCAGTTGGCTAGGGAGGGATCATCTCAACCATTTTGCGGTCCTGAACCAGCCCTGGCTGTCACAAAGATGTTTCGTGACAAACAGATTTAGACTTTGGGAGACGAAAGTTTTGGAGAAACGCTGGGGGGGGACCCGCAGGGATGCCGCCAAGCCAAATGATTTATAAAGACAAGTAGGCAGGGAACTTCGGAGTATCTCCTGCCCCTTAGTAGGACGGGTCTGAGGATCCTGATTTGGGATAGTGACTGGACACACTTGTTTAATATAGGGAGGACGTCTAGTCCTATTTGTCAGAACTGTGACGACAGATCAGGACACGGTGTACCACTACCTTTGTCAGTGTCCCCCGTTTCGCTGGAACTAGGTTTCGTGTTTTTGGAGGGGCATCACTCGCAGGATTGTCTGCACGAGCTGGAGTTTCGGTTATCTTGGATAGCTGTAGATTAACCGTAGCTACCGGGGAGATTTATTAAGGGGGGTATCGGGGGGATAAAGGCCTAATAGCCATTAGGCACGGGAGAGAAAGAGAGAAAGTACTCACTATAACATAATTTATTGATTTCTTCATATAAAAAGTATTTATGTTTAAATTTTGAGTTAGTTAGGAAGGGCGCACGAGCGAGCATTTGTTAGTATATAGAGTTTAGAGTTAGAATAAGAGTAGGCCAGACTAGCTAGCCCAGAAGGAGCTACACACAGAGGTTCTGCCTTCTACTGTATAAATCAAAAATTTCAATTAATTACAAATATTTGTAACTTTTTTTAAAATAATAAAAACGCCAACAGCTACCGCAAAGGACAACTATAACGAACAGGGTGTAGAACAGAAATCTAAACGCGGATCTAACCCATCTAAGGATTGAAAGAAGTCCGAACAAATCTGTCTATAACCCTTGCCTAAACTCCTAACCTGACTTAATTTCCTCACAACCCAAGATGCAATCTACCATAAGATGTGTGGATATTTCTTCCTATGCTTCACAGACTCTACAAAAGGAGTATGTAGTATGAGCAGCTTGAAAACCACAAATGCCCAATAACGGATCCAATCAGGTCTCCGAGAGAGGTCTGTGAAAAACACAGCAACATCTAACCTTTCACCATAGACCACCGAATACCCACTGAGCTTCTTCCAGACTGTAATACAGTTAAGCTATCTATGATGATGGCAGTAATAGAAAGTACATGTGGAGGGTTCCTCACTAGACTTTATTTTTTTCGTATTGATTTGACCTCAAAATTTTTCCGATGAAAAAACTCTCAGAGAAGTAAAGTAACTAATTTTCCAGCTTTACGAACCCAACTATCCTCCAAGCAACTGAATTGAAACGTAAAAGTTTTTAAAAGAATTGAAAAGTCAAAACAGAAAGATATTTTTAATAAAACTAGTCATCCATATTCTAGAGATGTTTTCAATAACAGTTCTTCTTCATTATTAATGAAATAGGATAACTTCACCTGGTAAAGTTTTTTTTTTTAAATATTACATAATACTGGCTGCTACTACCTTTTTTCTAAAAAAAAAAAACCTCAACTAATATCAGATTCTCTTATAGTTCCCTTTTTTTATTTGTTAATCTTTCTGAATATTACATTACTTCATAATTTCCCTAGTAACTACAAGTACTGGTTTTTGTTCGGCATCGTGTGTGTTTATTATTCTGTTTATTTATTTACTTATTTTTTTAAAATGAAATCCCAGAGATTGTTATAAAGTTTAGGGTTCCCAATGGTAGAATATTCCAGCTCAAATCTATTCACCGTCCAATATACTTGCTTCTGGGACTTCTTGTTAAACTATGTTTTTGTTATTTCTTCTTGGAAACCACTAATCCTATTATCCATTGCCCATCTTCTGTTCTTGTTTTGAGGTAAGAAAACAATATGTACCTCTTCTTTGTCCAACAAAAAGGAAGGGGTCATACCGCAGAATACTCCTACATAAGGAAAGTACCATTATACTATCTTAAATCTTATTATAATTTAATACTTAAGTACTGTCAATGTAATTTCTAAATATTTGATATTATGTCCTTGATTTCTTTAATTCTAACCGGTTGAAGAGTTTCCTAACAGCGTCAGAATCTAGTCCTTCAAGTTTTTGTGTGGACATTGATCTTCTACTTTTAAATGTTCTCTCACCGACTCCAGTTAATGATACACACAACTTTTCCTTTGTTGTAAATACAATTAAAAATTTGAGTATAAAACGAATAATTTTTTATTAACTTATTAAGCCAATAATGAATGAAAATTGGTGAAAAAGGAATGAACTCAAGTTTCGCAAATACCATAACTGTAAGAGATGTTACACTGTTTGATAAGGATTCAGAAGACCTTCCCATATTTGAAGAACCTGCTTAGTAATCAAAACAGAGCTGTTAACAAAGGGCGGAGACTCCATCCAAGGGGCCTAACAAATAGAAAAATGTACGCTTATCATTTGCCAAAATCTATATTATCCAATCTTATAAACTTATTTGAAAATATTTGCACGGTAGACGATTCTTTGTATATAATATACAAGACAGAAGATTTCAAGTTTTTTGGCAGATATGATACAACATGTGTTTATTTGCTGAATGTTTCTTAATTTTGCAAGACAGTATAGTAGAAACGATGCTATTACTACTATAACAGTTGTGTAGACATTTGAATACACCATTTTCAGTACCCAAAACTATTGCTGATCCTGTACATTTGGAATGAATGTAATGTTATTTGGTGATGATGTGTGGTAAAGCGTTGTTGAAAGGGCTTATATGTGTGTAAGTTTTAGAAGAGAGAAATATTAAGAAATAAGTCACCACTGTTTTAAAAAAAAATATATTATCTCTAAATGAATTAAAATACTTGATAATAATTCGTAATAATTATCAGAAACATTTTTCCGCGATAGCGTGCTTTTTTTTTGTGGTCATCGACCGGTATCGGGCGTTCGCCCATCTTTCAGGATGCATTTGTCAGACAGTGTGATGACACAGATTTGCACTGAGCAAATTCAGTTTACACACTCGTAAAAATTAGCGTATAAATATATAGAAACTCTTGCAACTCTAATCTATATAACTGGTGGCACTGATGTTCTCTCTCGAATGAATGCTTGTAACACGACTCATGAAATAATGTTCCTTTAGGTAGTTAAAAACCTACCTACCCTTTATATTTGATTTCTAGAAGGGGTTAAAGACAAAGAGTGGCCGAGTTTGTCCGACTCTATTGTAACGGTGTCTTGTACCTGCATTTGACCTTTTGCCAGCCAGCCAATTTGCCTTTACTAATATTTTTAAAATAAATATATTTAATATAATTTCTTGCATCCATCATAATAATGGATGTGTTGGATGGAGAGAATTGGTTTTGTTTGATGAGTTAAGAAGAAGACACTGGTTAACACTGGTTAACTGTTATATTAATAAATAGACTTTGAGGTAGAGTGGTATCAGGATGACACGTAGCGATTCGATGTACTGAACTAATTTCAACTGTTTTCAACTGTGTTGAACTGTGATTTTATGGACTGTCCGTCTCTATATTTATACAGCTTCTCCCACTCCAGTCCGAGAGAGTGGTTGGGCTTCTCTTGCTCTATGTGGTTGCTGAGCTTCTCTTGCTGTTACAGTCATACCAAAAAATTCATAAATTTTTCAATGAATATGCATATTTTTATTCAGTTACCCTGACGTAAATGTAGAGATGGTGGGATATATTGCATGGGTTAGCACCACTCAATGCAGCTTGTCACTTGAGTATCTTTATATTAAATACAGACATCCAAAATATTGAAACAATAAATATTAAAATACCATTTGAAATGTTATGTCCCAAATTTCTCAGAATATCTTATGGAATCAGTTGTCCTTAAAAAAAGTTTGCAATTAAAAGTGATAGATTTACATCTACACAGTTAGCATTCCAAGTTTAAAGAAAATCGTGGTAGCCATTTTCGAGAAAAATCCAAAAATCAAAAGCCTGCTCTGTATATCACATTTCCAGTATATCGATTTTCTTAAAATGTGATAGGATTATGGTAGAGGTAAACATACATGGTTTAAATCAACCATGCTTCTAATGCACCTTAAAATGATAAACGTAGCACAATCATACATTATACTTAAGTAGTACATTAAATAGTAATGCTTTACGCTACCGTTCCCTACCAAAAACCTTCAGAATCAATTTCTCTGCAAACATATGTCATTATTAAAGTGATAAAGCATTTATGTTTTAGAACTAAATTTTAAAGTTAGCAATCAGAGAAAAGTAAACATTTTACAATAGACCTTTTTACTTTTTCTCTTGCTAATTTCTTCAAATTAATTTTCCACCGGAAATACATGGTTTGAAGAGGAGGTGCCCGGAGTTTGAACAAAATGTTTTTTAGTTAATAGTCTGTGTGTGTGTGTTTGTGAACAAAATATCTCAAATACAAAAAAAAAAACAGAGCTCAAACTTGGTATTCCATTTGGATAACTACCACCATAGCATCTGACACGAACGTTTCGATCAAAATCCATCAACCGGAAGTGCAGCATAAATATTTATCACTTTAATTTGATTATAGCCCATAAAATATTAAAAGTCTTTTTTGCTAGAATTCTTGGAAGGGGAATTTTACAGATAGGATTTTTTTTTTTTTTTTTTTTTTTTTTTTTTTTTTTTTTTTTTTTTTTTTTTTTTTTTTAATTGTCTTATATAATATTAAATACTATAAAATCACATAACTTTATTATTTCCCTAATTGTAATTTTATTAAATGTTTTTTTTATTTTTATTTATTTAAATTAAAAACAGCCTAATATTCTCACGACTGAGACGAGTAAGAAATATATATATTCATATTAACCGTCCAAAAAAAAATAAAGTAGGTACATTTTATCTGTTTTATAATCTCCTTTCACTAAAATTATTCATTTCATATGAATTTAATTTTCTATTTTATAATATTTTTATTATTTAATAACCTTGCAAAATCTCCTCCTTTTAATATTGAGATTTTTATTATTCAAAAATAATATTCCTTTCACAATTTATTTCATTCACTAGTATATCCTGTTGGAGGAAATAGATGGGTAGAGTAAAGTAGTAAGATCCCTACAATAAAGTATAAAATGTAATATTATTCTGTCTTTTGCCTGGTTGGGGGCCAGTTTCATTCAATTTCAGGTCAGGACAATATTCCATTTAGTAGGAATAAACTTTCCCTCCTACATTATACTTTTTAAACCGCTTTGTAAAATTAGAAATATACTTCCAATTCTATTTACTTATTACGATCTTTTATATTATCATCGAAAATCTAAGTTTGTGAGATCCCCCATAGTTCCAAAAAGAATTGTTTGTAATGACTGAGTCTGATTATGTTTAAATATGGGATATCATACGAGAGTTATTCAATAAGTAACGAGACAAATCGCTGTAGCTCAGAAACGATTTGTTTAATCAATACAATAGTTTCAATGCGTCAAGTTAGTAGTTTCTCATTAGCTGTTCAAGACTATTTGGTAAGCATAACCTCAAATGTATTCAGTTAGCAATGGCGAGTCCGCTTGAGCACAACATCTCGGAAGAACAACGCTCAATGATTAGATTTTTAGTTGCAGAGGGTATCAAAGGTAGTGAATTCCGAACCGTTCAAACATTTACAAATGGTAGAACAGTTTAAAAGTGGCCTTATATAAGTGTCAGTGACGAGCAACGAAGTGGACGACCGGTTGAAGTCGCAACTTCCTCCCTCGAATCTTGCATTATCGCGTTAATTCACGACAACAGGCATATTCTGAAGAAGTGCACGAGAGTGTTGGAAGTGTCCATAACTTTATTTATAATAAGCTCCTGTACAAGCAAACTTGTGCAAATTGGGTTCCAAGACAACTTACGGACTCCTACAAAGAAACCAGGTTTCAAAGCAGTCAAAAGTGGGGTGGAAGATCCTTCCACATCCTCCCTACAGCCCCGACCATACAACAAATTAGAAGAAGATGGGACAAATGTACGAGGCATGTCCAGTAAGTAAGTGTACTGAATTTTTGTAGGTTACAAAAATTTTTATTTGAACAAAAAAATTACCTGGTTACATTAGTACATATGTAAGCTATTTTTCGACATAGTCACCATTCCTCTCAATGCAGGTGGTGAACCGGGGTATTAATTTTTTGATGCCTTCCTCGAAGTAATTTCCCGCCAACCCCTTCGTCCACTTCTCCACCTCCCCCTACACCTCCTCCTCGTCGGTTGAAAACCTTTTTTCCACCCATGTGCAGCTTCAGGGAGGTAAAGAGATAGTAATCTGAAGGTGCTAGGTCAGGGGAATGCGCGGGATGGTTCAGGTCATCCCATTTAAACGAGGCAAGCAGTTCCTTCGTGGCGTTGGCCGTGTGTGGTCTGGCATTGCCTTTGTCAGCATGCCTCTCCTTTTGTTCTGAATCGCCCTCCGCAATTTGTTTAGGGTCTCACAGTATCTTGCAGAGTTTATGGTCTCCCCTTGAGGCATATATTCAATTAAAATTTTGCCTTGACAGTCCCAAAACACAGATGCAATGATTTTCTTGGCTGAAATTGTGGTTTTTAACTTTTTGGCGGAGGGTGAAGAGGTGTGACGGCACTGTTGTGACTGGCAGCAGTCTGTCACAGACTGTCACAGGAGTCTGTGACAAGCATCGAAGTGGACGACCGGTTGAAGTTGCAACATCCTTCCTCGAATCTCGCATTAACGCGTTAATTCAGGACAACAGGCGTATTCATTACTGTTGAACTGATAGCTGAAGAAGTGTACGCGAGTGTTGAAACTGCCCATAACTTTATTCAGAATAAGCTGCAGTACAAGAAAACTTGTTTGGGGGGGGGGGGGGGCCGAGATGATTCCAAGACAACTTACGGACGCCCACAAAGAAAGTGGGGTGGGATCCTTCCACATCCTCCCTATAGCCCCGGATCTCGCCTAATCGGACTTCCATTTGTTTGGACCTACGTGGGAAACATTTTCAATCCAATGAAGAAGTTAAAAATCAGATGCAGAAGTGGTGGCTTCGAGATCAGCCCAAAGAATTTTATGCCAGAGGCGTACACAAATTAGAAGAACGGTGGATGGGACAAGTGTATAAATGTTCTGCTGGGGACTTGTTGAAAAGTAGCCAAAGTTTTGGTATTTATTAAATAAATCATTTTTGAGCTACAGCGATTTGTTTCGTTACTTATTGAATGACCCTCGTATATACCTGAGTGTAAGTAGCAAGGGAACGCCCTCTGTTTCAACTAATGCTTGTAGCGGCAGTTTGATTTTAAATTAAATGACCGGTTCCCCAGAATAGTCTTTTAAATTGGATATACCAAGAAATAAGAATTTAAGTTAGTTGACAGCTTTTGTTTTAAATACATTTTTGATGGGGATAGTCTTTTTTATAATATATAGTAAAATGTGAATTTATTTATATCAATTTGCGTTGTTATTTAATTAAATTACCTAGAAGACTATCAGTTCTGTAATAAGAGCCTGATCTGTTCTGTAGTGGAACTCAATACTATAGCCTCCTTCCAATTTATGTATTAATTATTGTCTATATTAGTTTGAATAACGCCATCTAGATTATAGTTTAATACACTTGTGATCAATTAAATTTTGCTTGCATTATATCAAATTTCCGAATTGTATAATAATGTTTACCAAAAATTGGCGTTATTAAGTTTATTTGCTAATTTACATTTCCATTTCATATTTTAGCGGCTTACGCTTGTTAATCATGGGAACATTAAGTTTCTTCAACGCTCAGAACCAATCAAAAAATAGATTTCCCCCGAATTTTTACTTTCTCTTACTCCTAGTAAAGAGGAAGTATTGTAATCGTGTCAAATTTTCGATATTGTTTTCACCGGAAATATCCGTTTTGAGGTCCCCTGGGTCCAAAAAAAGTGTTTTTAGCAAATGGGCTGTGTGTGTGTGTGTGTGTGAACAGCCTAGCTCAAAAACGAAAAAACCGTTAAAGAAAATTGAACTGATGATTCGTTTAGGTTATCCAGGGATTGCGGGACACGGACGTTATCTGTCAAAATTCGTCAACCGGAAGTACCATTTTACAGTTGGATTTTTACGTTTTTGCGATTTTCCTCCAAAAAGGGCTCCGACGATTTTCTTTAAACTTGGTATATCTAACTACATATACAAAGAGCTACAACTAATACATGAAACAGTTCAGGGAAAATTCATTTAAGGGCACTTGCGCGGGAGGGGTGGGTTAGTTTTCATCTAAGTGCTATTTCAGTTTATTAGACAATTCTGCCTTCTTAATAATGTTAATTAGAATTAAATATGTTGTTGAAATTTCGAGTTTGAAAAAAATCGGATAACCGGAAGTGTTTGTTTTACCACTTTACTAAATGATTTCTTCACTTTTTTGCGATTTTCTCAAAAATGGCTCCGACGATTTTCTTGAAACATCGTGTATAAACCAAACATGCAATGATCTACATCTTTTATTTAAAACATTTCTGTGGGAAAATTCATTTAAGGGCACTTTTAGAGGAGGAGGGATGGGGTTACAGCGTGCTCTAAATTGCTATCATAGTTGATTATACAATTTGATCTTCCAAAAAAAATTAATTAGATATAAATAGATGGCCAAAATTGCGAGTTTCAAGAAAATTAGTAAACGGGAAGTGCGTTTTTACTGAACTGGTTTTTTTCAATTTTCGACGAATTTCGTTAAATTTGGTACACAAACATGACATTTGTCAATTATAATTTTGAGAACAGGTGTAAGAGAAAGTTGTGTGAGTGTTTCACACCAGATTTTTATTTTTTTTAAATACTATCCGGTATATGAAAAAGATGTATACCTTAATAACAACAGATTAGTTCAAAATATTTCACAGATTGGATTACTTGGAAATGAAGTAAATCCCTTAAGTACTTTCTCTCCTCCCCACCTCCACAAAATGCAGTGTATATGTATGGGGTATCTTATGTTCATGCAGTAGGGAAAGTCATAATTCTCAAATTGCCAGAAAACGTTTTAGTTGTTAGTGTTCGACTTTTATTATAACTTTAGGAATTTTAAAGAACGCTTCCTAGTTTAGAGAAGTTAGAAGTTACAAATTGAAAACCAAAGCATGAAAGTTAAGAAGTTTATTATAAAAAAAAAAAATCCAATACATTCTAAAACAATACGAGGAAAATATTCACATATAAGATAACAACAAAACTGTTTGGTTTTTTTGTTTTTCAAAACAAACTATGTCAAACTTTCCCTATTTGGTGATGGTTTTTTTTTTCCTTTAAGCTCAAGTTGACAACTAATTTAAATAAACCAATATACAGAGTCCCCACCATCACCACACTAAATAGAAGAAATACTTTAGAGTATATACAACAAAAGGAAAAGGAGTTCTTATATTAAAGTCATTCATGATGAAGTTCAGGGATCTTAGGCGACTAGTTTGAGATGGGAGCCTTCTTCTTTTGTTCACTTTATTAATTCTTTTTACTCTTCTTGTCTTGGTCTTGTCTTCTTGAAAAGTTGGTTGTTGGTTTACAAATTCAACATTCCCCTTCCTCCCGGTCACTCCTAGTTATCCTCTCAATCTTGTTTTAAACTTTTTAATCACATCTATGTTGTTGTATTATTGAATATGGCTGGGTCATGGTAGTTCTTTTTAATCAAGGACGCGTCGCATTATTATAGTTACAGTGTAGATTTGTGTTATGTTATTGTGCGACATTGAGTTTGATGCCCAATCTTGGCATTTGATTTTCATGGCTATCTACTCCGTCTATGGACATATTAGGAGGTCATATTAGATGTTTACAAACGTTTCTTTGCGCTTAAAAACAGTTTTATTTAAAATTAAATACAATAATTGCTTACCCTAAGTCTTATTCTTTAAACTATAAACTTTCATTTACTAAGTCTGTTAGAGAAATTTAAAATGGGCGGTTTAGGAATCAGAAAGGGTAAAGAGAAAGACCCAATTATAACAAGTGTTCCCTTTATTATTTTCGTCTAAAAAACAAACTCCTACACACTTTCTCTAATCAGCTGTGTAATGAGCACAAATTAGCATTAAAATTGTAAATAAACTTCCTGTATTGAACATTCCAATCTTGCATCTGCTCTTATACTCACAATTGGCGAGTTCAAGGCAAGTTGAATTTCAGAGGACCAACCTCAGCAGTTGGTAAATTCAAAAGGAAATGAAAAATGGAGCCGCCTGTAACAGCAACCAAAGACAGTAAGCAAAGAAGAGAAACAAAGCAAACACTCTCTCAAGACTGGAGTGGGAGAAACTGTATAAATACAGCTACGGACAGTCTAGAGAGATACCGTTGAGGACAGTTCAATACAGCCAATCACTACGTGTCATTACCCAGTCATTTACCACTCTACCTTAACCATTCTCTATTGTGTAAAATCCAGGCAGTCTTTGTCACTTAATTAAATATATTAGTTAACCAGTGTTAACAAAGTCAATCTCATTTAATCAACCAGACAAATTCTCTCCACCTAACACATCCATTATACCGCGCCATTTTATTTTATATAAAATAAATGCAAGCACTTAGAAAAAGACACGAATAAATTAAATATATCTTAAGCTTAACGCTACAATTCTCCCAGATCCCGCCCCCAGACAACAGTTTACCCGGGAAAACATTTCCAAAAAAAAGTTTTAGATTTAATATTATTTAATATTATTTGTATTGGGGAGTAAATTAAATCTGTTAATTAATAATTAATTATTATAATTCATAATTGAAATTTTCGCTAAAGGTATTTCGTGAGGTCTGTGTTTATACAGAAGTTGGAGAGGATGAAAAAACAAGTAAATATATACATTCAAAATATGTAATTAAAATAAACAGTATATGTCAAAAATTAATAAATACAATATTGAGATACAACAACATAAGTGTCTTGTCATTTGGGCGAAATAGCTTTTTTATAAACTTACATATTTTACATATATTCTAAGTTGAAGAAGGTTGGGTTTCTTGGAGTGCTTCCACCACTCACTACTATACCATGGCTTTTTCTAATGATAGATTTCACTCTTTTTATGGTATAAATTTTGAACTGAACTCCCTCTCCCTAAAAGGGCCCACCTTATATATTCTACCTCCATCCCGGAAAGTGAGAAGAGGGAAATTCCCTTTGTCCTAAATAAACATAATGATAGGGGTAGGCCAGGTATCTCTGACTCAACTAACTGTTTCTTTTGTGCCTTCCAACCTTCAAAAACCCCAACTTTATAAATGTATACATCGGAAAAATTCCTTACTTTACAATTATAAAATATTTAACAAGGATATATTATGATACTATTTATATTTATTAATTCGCCCAAAGATGTACATATTACAGTATATAAATATACTAGAAAATCGCTTGAAAAACGGGGGGGGGAGGACCATTCAGTAAAGTCACACTTCCGATTGATGGGAAAAAAAAATCTTGTTACTTAAACGAAATTTCAAGTTTGAACTTTCTACAATTTTCCATAAACACACACAATTTTCTAAAAAAACTATATTTTCGAACTCAGATTAATACAAAACGTGAATTTCAGAAGAAAAATTGATATCGACAATTTTGACAAGATAATAATGATTTTTCTTAACAGCAGTAAAGTAAGAGAAAGTAAAAATATCCATAATAGCTAAGTGGTTAGCGTACTGGTTCGAGTCCAGCTGTTTACTACCCTTAGATTTTTTTCTTCCTAGGGGCCTCTACAGCTCACTGTCCTGTGATGGACACTGTTGTCTGTAACGAAAGAACACTGTCCGGAAGCCGGCAGTGCATTGAGAAGGCTCCGGGCGCCAACGACTTTAGATGTTGACGCGCCTTAAATTTAAAAAAAAAAAAAAAAAATATCCATAGTACACATATTTCTTGTTACTATAAAATCCAGCCATGTGATATTTCTGTATTCATTAAACTTTTGAACAGTCCTAATTAATTTGTTCTGTATAAATTGCTATGATGTATATGTTGATTGTTCATGTAAATAATAAATCTCTTAATTATCATATTTCATGGTAATAGTTTTAATTGGATTTTATATTTCAAACATATATTAATTAAATATAAATATTATAGTAATTCATATATGAATAATTTGTTTAGTTAATAATATATCTGTTTTTTGTTTTTTTTTAATTTTCACCTAAATATTAAATATATGTACATAATATTAATCTAAAGTGTGTTTATTAAATTAATAATAATTATAGTTTTAATATGGTTAAACTGTAACTATATTATAAATTAGTTTTTGCCTAAAACAATTTAAATTTAGGGTAATCAAGCTTGATGTAGTTTATGACTGTATGTCACACTTAATTCCCTTTATTATATATTCCAGCGGTACACCGTAGGGACACAAATGTTAATTTAAACTTTGCTAATTATTTCATGTTAAGATATATATACTGTAAACTTATCCCCACATGGACGATGATGTACTTTTTGTCGCTCATTTTTTTTTTTTTTTTTTAATTTTCTTTTTATATTTCAAAATTTAAGAAAGTTTTATGCATTGTTAATAGATTTTAGAATTTTCATTGGAAAAGTATGTTATGGGGTGGCCTGAGCATGAAAAAAAAGTGGTTTTTAGAAAATCGCGCGCCCCTCTATGAGTGTATATGTGTACGTTTGTGTATATGTTCGTGTAAATGTTAATATTATAAAGAAATAGCCCTTGAAAGTTTAAAGGAATCTCCATAAATAATAACTATCTGCAATAACTGAAGCTTCCTTCCCTATCACATGTTTTTTACGATAATAGTTAGATATAATGGGGTGGGACAAGTACCTACCCAGGCAGATAATAGAAATGTTACCTTGTAATCCAAAAGAAAGCGCTAATAATATTGAACTAATAACCCTATATAATATTTGAAATTTAACGCCAAAAATAACTCAGAACCAATCCAAAAACAATTTCCTAAAAATGTTACAAATAAAAGTGATTGGTTTATTTATATCTGTGCAGTTAAGCATTCCAAGTTTAAAGAAAATAGTTGCAGACGATTAAAAAAAAATAATGATAATAATAATCCAAGAAACTTATAAATCTATTCTTCCGGTGAAGTTGTAATTCCGGTTAACCGTTTTTTTTTTTTTTTTTCTATAGTAATTTCAAGTCTATATTATGTATAAGAACTGTGTAATAGGATCCAAAGAGAGGGTTCCATAGCAAAGAAAGAGAGACAAACATAACAGGACCACTCTCTCCGACTAGAGTGGGAAAAACTGCTTAAATACAGCAATGGAAGATATACGAGATAGTTGTGATGGTTGGTTCCGCAGAGCTGGAAGAAATCATCAGAGACATTTTCCATGGAAGCCTTGCTTCATTTTGTGGTCATCGACCGGTTTCGGGCGTTCGCCCATCTTCAGGATGCTTTTTTCAGAAAGTGTGACAACACAGTGCAAGTCTGTACTGACACTCTGTCTGAAAAGCGCATCCTGAAGATGGGCGAACGCCCGAAACCGGTCGATGACCATAAAATGAAGCAGGCTACCACGGAAAATTTCTTGATTGATATACGAGATATATAGCAGACTTCACTCGGCAGTCACAACGTGTCATCTATATTACACTTAACCACTCTACCATTCTCTGTTATTTTGGTTTGGTGTAAAGTCCAGGCAGTCAGTGTCACTTTTTTCATTTTTATATGGCTGAACACTGTGTAATGGAAAAAGTGATACTGACTGCCTGGACATTACACTAAAATAATAGATGTGATAGAGTGGTAAGGAGTAAGGTGACTGCCGAGGTGAACTCTGCTATATATATATCGTATATCTCCCGTCGCTGTATTTAAGCAGTTTCTCCTACTCTAGTCCGAGAGAGTGGTCCTCTTATTTTTGTCTCTCTTTCTCTGCTATGTGTCCCTCTCTTTGGATTCCATTACAGGAACTATACATGTACTTAAATAAGTACTTTGGAGGAAAACTCTCCAAAAACCCTCCCAAAAAAAAAAGTGATAAACATTTATGTGTGTAGGTTATAAAGATATGAAGTTTAAAGAAAATCATTGCAGCCATTCCAGTAAACTCGTCGCACTTCCGATTGATTCGATTTTGATTGAAACCTTTGTAGACACGGTCAGCAAATGCAGTGTCAGTATCTAAACGAAATCCCAAATACAAGAACTGTCTGCAATTTTTCGTTTGAGATATTTTGATTCATACACACATACAGAGGATTCCCTAACTAAATACGTACAATTTTTTTTTTTCACTCTCAGAGGGCCTCAGAACATGTATTTCCGGTGAATATTTGATACGATTGCAATACTTCCTCTTTCCAGGAATAAGAGAAAGCAAAAAAAAAAGGATTAAAACTTCAAAATTTCCGCATTTCAAAGTGTCTTCAATATGGTTAAATAGGATTCAATTTGATAAAATTTGCAAGACATTTCACTAATGGCAGCTAATTAATTATTCACTGTTATAGTGGAAATCAATGCAGCAATAGAGGTGACATATTGTATGCAATCTCATGCATTACCTTATAGTTAGTTCATTGATATTAGGTCAACGCATTGTATACTACTACAAATATGTAAATTAGCGTTTAATAATATTAAACGTTAATAAATTATCTATAATTCATTATTTTATTAAAGACAATATTAAATCTTTTATAGTCTCTTTTTGAAGGTTTGAAATACTCCATACTTTCTCTTAGTGTAATTAATGCAGTAATTATAAAATTAACAATTTTTACTTTCTCTTACTCCTAGTAAGAGGAAGTATTGTAATCGTGTCAAATTTTCGATATCGAGTTTCACCGGAAATATCCGTTTTGAGGTCCCCTGAGTCCAAAAAAGTGGTTTTTAGCAAATGGTCTGTGTGTGTGTATGTATGTATGTATGAACAGCATAGCTCAAAAACGAAAAACCGTAGAAAGTTGAAACTTGATATTCCGTTTAGGTATCACTATGGGATCTGACACTACGTTATCTGTCAAAATTCCTCAACCGGAAGTACCACTTTACTAGTTGGATTTTTTACTTTTTTGCGATTTTCTCAAAAATGGCTCCGACGATTTTCTTTAAACTTCAAACATCAATCACACATACAAAGAACTACAACTTTTTTTTGAAACATTTCTCCGGGAAAATGCATTGTGAAGGGCACTTTTAGGGGAGGGGTGGGGTTAGGTTTCCTTCTAAAGTGCTATTTCAGTTTATTAGACAATTCTGCCATCTAAATAATGTTAATTAGAATTAAATTTTTTGTTGAAATTCCGAGTTTCAAAAAAATCGGATAACCGGAAGTGCGTTTATTTTACCACTTTACTAAATGATTTATTCACTTTTCGCAATTTTCTTAAAAATGGCTCCGACGATTTTTTTGAAACTTCCAATATAAACTAAACATGCAAAGATCTACAACTTTTATCTAAAACATTTCTCTGGGAAAGTTCTTCTAAGGGCACTTTTAGGGGAGGGGTCGGGTTAGATTTTCATCAAAGTGCTATCCTAGATAATTATACAATTCTATCGTCCAAACATAATTAGTTAGAAATAAATGGGTTGTTGAAATTCCGAGTTTCAAGAAAATTAGTAAACCGGAATTGCGCTTTTACTGAACAGTTTTTTCAGTTTTCGACGAATTTCATTAAATTTGGTACACAAACTATAAAAGCTGTCAATTATAATTTGGAGAACTGGAGTAAGAGAAAGTTGTGTGAGTGTTTCACACCAGATTTTTTTTTTTTATACTTGTGAAGTTTTTTTACTCACTTGCTCGTAACAAAAGTATATAGGTGACTGAGGTAGAGTAAAGGTGGAGATATCTGAGCTGGCCCAGATGGTAGGCAAGATATTTGTATGTGTTTACATCGTATTACAAAAGTAGCGTCAGAACATTGCACAAACAAATTTATCATTTGAAATGTGAAGTCATAGATTTCGCAGAATACCTCTCTCTACCTTTAAAAAAAAAAATCAATGCTAAGAAAATTCCAAAAATCTCTCAATAATCGATTCTGTAAAGTCATCACTTCCGGTTTAATCGATTTTCTACAAATTTGGAATACTATCAATACTTTTAATTTTAATGAATATTATATTGGTGTTAGGACCTACCTGTACATTGTACTAGAGTGGAAAGCTTAATGCTGCTGTTCCCCCGAAACCCCCAAAAATCAATTTTCTTGATGAAAATCTTTAAATACAAATATAATACAGACATTTATGTGTGTAAACAGTATGCGAAGTTTAAAGAAAATCTTTGGATCCGTTTTCGAGAGAATTGCGAAAAACTGGAAAAAAAAAATCGCTACTACTAAAAATACCGCCGGAAACCGGTAGTACCTAAATGGAAGTTGTGGTTGTGGTTAGTTCCGCACAGCTGGAAAGCATCAGAGATTGCCTGCTTCTTTTTGTGTGGTCATCAACCGGTTTCGGGCGTTTGCCCATCACCAGAATGCTTTTTGTCAGTCAATCAATGTGATCAACTGGGTTTGTTTGCTCTGTGCAAGTCTATGTTATCACATTGTTTGACAAAAAGCATCCTGAACGTGCGAAACCGGTCGATGACCACAAAAGAAGAAAATATCATGGAAAATATTTTTGATACAAACGGAATATTGAATTTGAACTAAGCGCGATTTGAAAAACACTTGACTTTCTGGGTTGAGACCACGTCAGTTGGGTTTGCTAGAAACCAACGTTTCGCCCATATTACAAGAGCCTCTTCAGAGCCTTTACAACTTGAAAGCAAATGGAACAGTGAACCTTGCTTATCGAAGGGGCTTGGCTGGCTCCTCTTTCAGCCATCCTGATCGCCATATTGACCTGCCTTTTTGAATATCATCTTTTCTGTCGGTGATGGACAGGGCTTAATTTTCTCTTACTTCTCCTCGGTTGGCTGGCACGTGGCAAACCCTGAAGGGCTGTGGGCAAGGTGTAACAACCCTGAAGAGACTCATTGCAATATGGCCAAAACGTCGGTTATGTACAATATAACGCGGAAATCTAAAAGATCTTACTGCAATTGATCGATTTTGTTAAAACACACACACACACACACACACACACACACACACACATATATATATATATGCAGACCATTCGCTAAAATCAAACTTTTTTCATACTTCAGGATACCTCAAAACATGTATTTCCGGTAAAAACCCGATATCAAAAATTTGATACGGAAAAATAAACAAATTTGAATCATTTTTCTTGGAAAATTAATTTCAGGGTGTAAATTGGGGCGGTAAGTTTTTTTTTCTAAACTGCTCGTAAACTATTTTTAATAATATATGAATCAACGTCAATGATAGTCGACAAAATGGGCTACCACAAGTTATGGACGGTGCAATGTTTTTAGTCCAACATTCTTCTCGTGTTTAGCATCTTCTTTGTCATCATCGCCAGTCCTATATGATCAGTCAAGTCTACCCAGTTTTAATCACTGTCGATATTTCGCCTCTTTTGTATAAAGCACGCATCTTTTTTTACTGCATTATTGTGAAGTGTTTAAAGTTATGTGAGTGTTTCGTAACAGGTTTTTTTTTCCTTCTCCGATTGTCCAATATTTTTCAAAATAGGTTTTCAACGGATATTTTGAATTCCTCTGAATACAAAAAAAAAATGTTTTTAACCAATTAATTTGTTTTGTGTGTGTAAAAACAAAATGTTTCAAACTTGAAAAAACTACAATCGAAAGTAGCTCAAACTTGATTTTTATATTTAACAGCCCCACCATATTTGTCACGAAAGGTTTTGGTAAAAATCAATCAACCGGAAGGTAAATTTTGCCCACATGCATGCAACGTTAAACTTCCCACTAAAATGTCACTTCAATGCAGCCTACTATTCTACAACCCTAAGTTATAGGAATATTACAAGCATCGGCTAAATTACTAATTTTGATGGAATTAAATTAACCAAAAATCTACATTTAGTACAGTGATTTGGGGGGAGGGGGGATTTAAACTAGAAATGTGTACTGGACTTTAACAACTTTTAATTGAAAACATTTTTAAATATGTAGATTCCATGAATAGTGTTTTCAAAATGCTTAGTGTTATTGTGATCGAGACGCTGATTTTTAGACTAGAATGATGTATTTATACATTCAAGTCCTACTTGTTATGGCTAAGAACCAACAACCAACATTTCCTCTCCCATCAGAGACATTTTCCGTGTTAGCCTGCTTCATTTTGTGGTCATCTGAATTTTATTTTCTTATTTTTATGTTGTGAAGGTAATGTAACTATTTAGTCTATGTCTATATCGTTTTCCAATATGAGGAAGGAATCCTCGATGTATCGTGCATAAAATGTTACCCCGAACTCCTCTTTCAGTTTTGATACGTAAGTTTCTTCCATGCTTTGTATAAATATTTCCGATAGTGTAGCTGGTGTGGGGTGCCCCATTCCCAGTTCCGTCAGTAGCGAGGTAGAACTTGTTGTTAAATCTAAAGTAGTTTTGTGTCGTTGTGATTTGTACTAAGTTCGTGAGTTGGTGAACGAATTGCATGGATTCTTCTCGTTTCAACTTCTGTTTCATTATGTCCAGTATGTCCGTGATTGGTATGGAAGTGTATAGGTTGGTAATATCGAGGGGTAATAAACGGGAATTTCGGGTGAGTCTCTGTTAATTGTATTAGGTGTTGTGTGTTTCTTATATTGTAAGTGTTCAGTTTTACTTTGTTTTTTATTACTTTTGCCTGATGCTGTGTCAATTTATATGCTGGTGCAGTTGTGTAGTTTATGACGGGTCTGATGGGGATATTGGGTTTGTGTATTTTTGGAAGTGCATTTAGAATGGGTACTGTAGGGTTCATACAAGTGTACTTGAAGGTTTCGCGGGATGGTATTACTAGTGTTGCGTTTTTTTATAGCAGTTTTTACTTGTTGTTGGAAGTTTTTTGTTGGGTCTTTTATGTGTTGTGTATATGTATTGTTGTTTATGAATTCTAGGGTTTTTTTTAACGTAGTCGTCGTGTGTCATTATTACAGTGCTGTTCCCTTTGTCGGCTTTTGTGACTATGACGTTATTATCTTTGAGTTTTTTCCGTATTCTACCGGCAGTTCTTTCTTCTTGTCCGTCTGTGTTACTGTGCGTTTGTTGTTTTTGAACATCTTTTATTATGTTTGCAGCGATATGGCGAGCGTGTTCCTGTTCACTGTGTGGTAGTAAATTTATCGCAAGTTCAGTGTCAACGGCAAGTTGTTCAATGTTCTTGGTAATGGTTTGTGCTCTTGAGATTATATTTGAGTCCCTTGTCTAGAAGTTCGGTTTCGGTTGGTGTAAACGTAATGTTTGTGAGGTTTACAGTTCGTGGGTGGAATGCTTGGGTTTGTTGTTTTTTGCGATTTTTAGAGGTTGTCGAGTTTTTTTTTTTGGTGTTTTGTATTTACGGTCCATTCGTTTAGTAAGTTTGTCACTTATCTGGTTGTAGTAATGTGTAAAGATTGAACTAGGGTATCGATTGGCAAGTTCAATGTGTGTATCTTTCACCTGTCTGTTTAGTTTTCCTTTTTTTTTTTGGTAAAGTGTACGTATTTCGTTTTTAATCCAGATTTTCTGTGCTTGGATAATTGTTTTTCGTGCTGCGAGTGTGTTAGTTAGTTTTTATGTTGATGGTTGCGTATTTAGGTGTAATCTTGCGACTGAGAGACATTGTTTGTTAAAATAAATATTGGCTTTTATATTATAGATTTTTGAGGTTAAATTGTAAAAATTGTTAAAATACTTAGCCTCACTGGTTGTGATGGTTGGTTCCGCAGCGCTGGAAAGATGACCACAAAATGAAGCAGGCTACCATGGAAAATGTCTGTGATGATTTCTAGCTCTGCGGAACCAACCACCACAACAATTTCCTCTCCCATTATCACTAAATCACTGTGTTTGAGAGCTTGTAAAAACTGCAGTGTGTGTGTGAATGTTTCACATCAGATTTTACTTTTTCAACCATTTCCAGTCGGTTGTTGAATTTAACTTAATAGTAAATGGTTAAGATAGTTTGGAAGTTTGAAAATGATTTCTAGTAGTGTAACTTGGGTATAGGCGGAGTTAGTTTAGCAGTTGAAATGGTAGTTGTGTTATATAGGAGGTTAGAGGTGTTACTATTACAGTTTGGTGTAGTAGGTTTGGTTTGAGCGGTAATGGGTAAAGTCGTTAGTGTCAGTCTAGATAAAGAAGTAAAGTCGCCGGAATGGTTGGATACAATCTCTTCTGGTATTACCATCTCGCTAACCAAACTACGATACCAGTAGATAGCGTCACTGTCTACTAATAGCGCAATCTTCTTATTTTATAGTTTTTTTTTTTTTTTTACTATATGCTTTTTTTTTCCCCCCTGTTTAATCGATTAGTTAATATGTAACCTATTATCATATGTTCGTTCGTTTTTATTATGGTGTAAAACACTTGAATTTCTCTAATTTCGGTTAATTACAATAATATACGAGAAAATATGCTCGTAGAAAATGACATGTTTTTTTGTTATTTGTTCTAACAATAAATACAGAGGTAATAGTGGAAAGAAGTACCCAGGTAGCAGGTAGAGAAGTAATTACATTGTAGCCCAGAACAGCGCACTAATAACATTTCAATTTTAACTCCACAGATATTCCGTAAAACTATTTAAAAGTCAATTTCTGCTGTTAAAAGGTTACAAATAAAAGCGATAGGTATATCTGTGGAGTTAGCATTCCTAGAGTTTAAATGAAATCTTTATAGTTCTTTTTCAAGAAAATTTCAAAAAAAAAGTCAAAAACTTTTTCTGTAAATTGGCACTTGCGGAATTTCTATTTTTTCAAATTTGGAATTTTAGCAATGAACCTAACATTAATATTATATAGACGTTGAAGAACTACGAGGTGTGTAAATTAAGTAATGAGACTGATTTTTTTATCTTTTTTTTATTCAAATAAAATTTCAATTCAACATTGTCCCCTTCAAAGTAACTACCTTGGAAAGCTACACAACGCTGAAGACGATTCTTCCATTCGTCATAGCAATGCTGGAACTCGGATACTGGAATAGACTTCAGTTGGTCGGTTACGGCTGTTTGAATATTCTCCAATGTTCCAAAATGACGAGCCTTGAGGTGATTTTTCAATTTGGGGAACAAAAAAAAGTCACATGGACTCAAGTCGGGTGAATAAGGAGGCTGAGGAGCCACAGGAATGTTAGTACTGGCCAAATAAATACTCATTAATTTTTCGGAACCATTTTTGCACAAATTTTTCTCAACCCCAATTCATTAGTCAAAATTTGATGGAACGGTTGTGTGAGTCAAATTCAACTCTTCGCCGATCAATCGGACTGTCAAACGACGATCTGAACGCACGAGATCGCGGATTCTGCCAACATTTTCGTCGGTTCTTGAAGATGAAGAAGGCCTTCCGCTGCGAGGCTCGTCTTTAATTGATTCCCTTTCTTCAGCAAACGACTTAAACCACCTAAAAACCTGTGCTCTCGACAAAACATTGTCTCCATAGATCTGGCACAGTTTTTCAAATCTGAAGCAAAACCTGTTAGCACAACGTTGCTCGTAATTGATGTCACTCATTTTTAAAACGCACTGAAAAAACCTTGCTCACAAAAAAAGTCACTACGGACAGTGCAACAACTCTAGCATTTTCAAATTTGCACTGGACGTGTATCAGATGTTTATTTGCCCTACCACGCATGCGCCGCGCCTCCAGTGTTGCCAGATCGAACACTAGAAAATCAGTCTCATTACTTAATTTACACATCTCGTATATGTAATGGGATCCGAATCATTAAAAGATTCATAGGATCCGAAGAGAGGAGAAGCACATTAAATGATGAAGCAAAAATCTCAGTTACTCCCCCCCCCCCACCTAGGCCAGACTAGGAATGGACACTTTCGATTCATATAAATACAGCGACAGCAGTACAGTTCAGGTCAATTTACGACCGACAGTTTACAACAGCACATCCAGTCAGCAACCTATCTACTACCTTATTACTCAGCCAGTCTGTCTCTTTATATTTCTCTCGCTACGTAACTTATTTTACTGTGAACTCCTTGCAGTTTGTGTGTTCTAAACATTATACAGTGTTCAGTGTATCATATATTTTATTTCTCTAAAAATCCATTCTCTCTAACTCTCTCTCCTTCATACTTCCATTAAACATAAAACTTATTGAAGTGTTACATTAGAGGAAAACATAGCGTTACTGTTTCCCCCAAAACCCCCACTAAAATATAAATTGATAGGTATTGATGTGTGTAGATAGTATACGAAGTTTAAAGAAAATTGTTGGAGCCGATTACAGGAAAAATATGTTCATTTTTAAGAAGATATTTTATTCAAACGTTCGCGTGCTATTCGCTAAAAGCAATCCCCCCCCCCAACTCATGGGACCTCAAAACAAATATTTCCAGTGAAAAACTCTAGTTTCGAAAATTTGACATGATCGGAATAACTTCCTCTGTTGTAGTAGGAGGAGTAAGAGAAAGTAAAAAAAAAAAATCTATATAACTTAAAAATTAAAACATATAACTTAAAATTAAAATTCAGTAAGGCGTAAAAAGTTGAAATATGAAAATTCTTTGTTAAAAATGGGTATGATAAGAAAGATTTCTTTGATATTAATATAATAACTAGATCTAACTTTTTACTTTCTCTTATGTAAGAGGATCGTGTTCAAACATCAAAATTGAAGAAATACAAGTTTTTTGATGTCCTCCGAATACGAAAAAACCTGTTTTTTAACTGCTAATATTCTATTTTCGTGTGTAGTAAACAAAATACCTCAAAAACTATTAATCGCAAGAAGCTGAAACTTTGCGTTTCGTTTGGGTACCACCATAGCATCTTCTTTGAAGTTTTCCGGCAAAATTTATCAACCGGAAATGCAATTTTACAGGGTTTATTTTTTTATTTTTTTTTTTTTACTTTAGTTCAGTTTAGTTTTTCGCTATTTCTTTTAAACTTCTTAAACTATTCACTTAAACGTAAAAACAATTGAGTTTTGTCAGTGGCTTGTTAGAAACCGACGTTTCGCCCATATTGCAATGCGCCTCTTCAGGGTCGTTCCACCTTGAAAGCTAATGGAGCGGTGTTTAATACTTTTTAATTAACTTACCACTTTTATTTGATATATTTCTCAAAAAAAAAATCTGGTGTGAAACACTCACACAACTTTCTCTTACTCCATTTATCAAAATTATAATTGACAAATTTTATAGTTTGTGTACCAAATTAATTCAAATACGACGAAAACTGAAAAAACCGTTCAGTAAAAGCCCACTTCCGGTTAACTAATTTTCTTGAAACTCGGAATTTTGGCCATCCATTTATTTCTAATTAATTTTGCTTGGATGATAGAATTGTATAATCAACAATGATCGCACTTAAGAGAATAACATAACCCCGCCCCTCCCCTAAAAGTGCCATTAAATGAATTTTCCTAGAGAAATGTTGTAAATAAAAGTTGTAGCTCTTTGTATGAGTAGTTAATATATCAAGTCTAAAGGAAATCGTAGCAGCCACTTTTGAGAAAATCGCGAAAAAGTGAAAAAATCATTTAGTAAAGTGGTAAAGTAAACGCCCTTCCGGTTATCCGATTTTTATCAAACTTGAAATTTCAACAACATATTTAATTCTAATTAACATTATTTAGATGTTAGAATTGTTTAATAAAGTGAAATAGCACTTTAGATGAAAACCTAACCCCAACCTTCCCCGTAAGTGCCCTAAATGAATTTTCCCAGAGAAATGTTTCAAATAAAAGTTGTAGCTCTTTGTATGTGTAGATGATATACCAAGTTTGAAGAAAATCGTTGGAGCCATTTTTGAGAAAATTGCAAAAACGTAAAAAAACCACTAAGTAAAGTGGTACTTCCGGTTGAGGAATTTTGACAGGTGACCCACTGTCAGATGCCATGGTGATACCTAGACGGAATATCAAGTTTCAACTTTCTACGGTTTTTCGTTTTTGAGCTATGCTGTTCACAGACATACACAGACGCACAGACACACACACACACACACACACAGACCATTTGCTAAAAACCACTTTTTTGGACTCAGGGGACCTCAAAACGGATATTTCCGGTGAAAACTCGATATCGAAAATTTTATACGATTACAATACTTCCTCTTACTAGCAGTAAGAGAAAGTAAAAAAAAAATTAGTTTTAGATAGTTATGCGGAATTTTGGGCGTTAAATTTCAAATTCATGGGTTTAGTTCAATGTTATTGGCGCAGTCTACCTACCTGCTTGGGTTGGTTGTAACCAAGAAAACGTCGTGTCATTATTTCACACCAGAATATTTTTTATTTTTTTTCATATTCTAAAAGTAGGTACATGAATATTATAAGTTTGATAGAAAATGTTAACATTTTGATAAAAGGTGCATTTATTAAATTTTTAAATTCTACATACACAGTTTTGTGAATGCACCATTTTTTTAGTAAACTCAAAGTGGAAAAGTCGTAAAGTTGAACCGGCGAAATAAATAGTTTTCTTGGGGGGATAAATAGTTTTTTGGGGGGGATTTGTGTGGTTTTTAACTTTCAAAACTAAATAAGTCTAAAATCCTTGTATAAATGTATAGAAAAGTTTTTATATTCAAGTCCCCCCCCCCCCATGTTTTACAAAACCACTTTAGGTACATTCTTTTGTGGTTTTTAATGTTTTTTTTTCCAACGCTTAAATATAGTTCTAGTAGAAGTTGTTTTGGCAGTTTTAATAGTTGTTTACTGTTTTTGTTTAGTGGTTATGCACTTCTTAGTACTCTTTGTGTTTCGAAATGTGGTTTGAGTGGGTATCTTCTTCTTCTTCTTTTTTTAAACCGCGCTAAAGAAGAATTGATCATAAACGTTTGTTTATAATAACTCCTATGGAAGCATATGTATCATATTTCTGGCCTGAAAAATACAGTAAAATCTGGTGTAAAACACTCACACGACAATCTCTTACTGAAATTTATTTATATAGTTATAATGACTTTATTCAGACTTATAATTTTTACTAATTATTGACTAGTCTTCAGCTTTTTTGAGGGAAACACGACCTTCTTCCCACAGAATCTCCTTAATAAGAAGGGAGGTGTTATTTATTTGACAAGGAAGAGAAAATAGAATTTTTTTATACACTCGAGTTCAAAGTTTGATCGCACGAGTTTTCTGCGATCATATTAAATTGGTTCCTAATTTATACGAAATATAAAAAAATGTGAAAAAGTGCAAATATTTGTGAATGTAGGTACATTTAATTCAAGTTAAATACTCCCTCCTCTCCATAACTTGGTCCGTTGGGTATAACCGCAAAAATCCGCTTTATCTTGGATTTGTTTTGATCTTGTTTTCGCTAGATGTCAGGTTAATTAGAGTTGAATAATGTTACTTTCACACACTAGTGAGAAAAATTAGTGGTGTAAGTCACTTGTGAGTGAAAATTGAACTTTCCCTCCTCTCCATAACCTGGTCCGTTGGGGGTATAAGCTCAAAAATCCGCTTTATCTTGGATTTGTTTTGATCTTGTTCTCGCTAGATGTAAGGTTTAATTAGAGTTGAATAATGTTACTTTCACACACTAGTGAGAAAAAGTAGTGGTGTAAGTCAATTGTGAGTGAAAATTGAACTTTCCCTCCTCTCCATAACCTGGTCCGTTGGGTATAACCGCAAAAATCCGCTTTATCTTGGATTTGTTTTGATCTTGTTTTCGCTAGATGTCAGGTTAATTAGAGTTGAATAATGTTACTTTCACACACTAGTGAGAAAAAGTACTGGTGTAACTCACTTTTGAAGGAAAATTGAACTTTCTCCAACTAAATTAAATGTAATAATCGTCACATCCTCACATTATTCAACGATTGCAGAAAAAAAAGAAGAAAGTTTTCTCTAAATCATACAAATCATAGTGTCTCATAGCAGATTTTTACTCCTGGTATAATGGTAGCAGGTAATGATGTTTGATGATGATTAAATGAGAGCACACGAACTGACTAATAAATTCACAATTTATTTTTTTAACTGTTGTTTTTTAATGAGTAAGGAGAGATGATGTTGTTTGGTATATGATGTTCATCATGAATATAGAATGGTAAGTTAGCTATTGTGTTGTATCGCTTAACGAGTGATGTGATTTGTTAGAAATCTTGCTTTTTCTATCAGTCGTGAACTAGTGTGATTAGTGACTGAACGTTTAAAGTATATCTGTTGACTGACTCATATTTTTCAAGTTGATTTGGTGACTGACTGTTACCAATCTCTGTGATGATCGACAGTTATTTCATTTCTTGCCCTGCTAGAAGCAAAACAGCTTCTAGATGAGAAATTGGCTGTGGAAGTTGAAGCCCCCCCCATTCGCCAATACTTTTGGTAGGCTTGATAGAAGGCGGTGTATTGCATAGGTGGTGACATGCGCCTTGGAGGCTAGGAGTGCGTATAACTATCAATTCATTCAACTTTGTGTGGCGAATTTGCTAGCTATTGGTTCCATTACAACTATATTATGGACCCTGTCAAATTTTAGATATAATATTTTGATGACCTGAAATATACATGTATTGAGAAAACAATTTCTTTCAACAACAAAAAATCTCTGGACTCTTAAATTTGACATCCCGTTTAGGTACCACCTCAGCATCATCTGACTCGGAAAATTTTAAACTATTTTAATCCCGGAAAGTGTGTCCTTTTACTGAATGGTTTGTTTCGCTCTTTTCTCGAAAATGATTGCAAAGAGTTTCTTTTCAAACTTCTTATACTGTCTAAAACAGATAAATGCCTATCACTTTTATTAGAAAAATTGATTTTTGTTTTTTGTTTTTTTTAGGGAGAGAGTATTTTAGCTCTCCTCTAAGATATTTGTTTTTCAACATCTACAAATATTAATGTGAATGCTTTGTAATGTAATGGTTTGATGTGTGTATTTGTAGTAGCTGGTTGTGTAGCACGAGCGGTATTGTGTATAATAAAGGGCTTGTAAGTATGCAAGTTTAAAAGAGATTGAAGTATCAGTAATAATTAAGAAATCACCACTGTTAACAATAAATATAATCTGTTAAAATAATAACTACAACTTATTTGATATTATAAACTTATTTAAATATATTACAAAACTGGCACTAATACTAGGAGAGCGATTCTTGAAGTGTTCTGGCTTTGGAAGCAGAATTGCGACTGTTGTTTGAAGGCTGAATTCAAACTGTTCGAAGGAATGCTCTCTAACAAAGCAGTTGGCCAAGTTGCATTATATTAATTAAAATTTTGTGCCTTTGTTTCCCTACTAGCAATGACCCCAATTTACAGTACCTGACACTAAAATACACTCTTTTTGACGGTAAATTTAATATTTAATATATTTTATAAAACTATTTATTTTCATTGCTTTCTTCCACTACAGCTTCTTTCATTAGAATCTTTGATAGAATTCCAAATTTGACCGTAGATTGTAATATTTAGAAGTACATGTAACAAGTAGATGCTAGAACCGTTACATTATATTTTGAAGCGGTATTTTTAGTGGAAAGTTTAACACGTTTCTCCTCCCTCAGAACTTTTCAAAGAAATCAATTTTCCTCTAAAAAACTGAAGTATTTACCAATAAATAAAGTTTAAAGGAAATTGTCGAAGTAACTATTCTTTTTTTTTTTTTTTTAAATTCTATAAAAACTTAACAATAAAGTGGCAATTCCGATCTTTGTGTCAGATGCAGTTTGTTGTGGGTAACTAAACGTATTTAAAGTTTAAACTTCCTGTGTTATTTTTTTGTTCACTCATATTCACAAGATTACTCTTAAAATATTTTTTTCCTTACTTATTGCATTACAAAACTTATTGTATCTCCTGTAAAAATCTTAATTTTTAAAAATTTGACACGATAGTAATATATTCATTTACCGGCTGTAAATGGACAAAAAAAAAAAAAAATAATCCTTTGATGTGAATAAAACAGAAGTAATTCTCTTTCCAAATCTTTGGTAGTTGTGTTGTGTGTGTGTACAGATATACGTAGTAGTTGAAGTATTGCTACTTAAATTTTTCATTACCCAGTGGAAATCTTGGATATAAGAAGGTGGTATATTATATATGTATATATATATACTTTCTAAATTATTTAAAACTAAACAACTTCTTACAAACTTTTTACCAGTTTTATCAAATATTGAATGATACATTTAGAGGGGTCGGACGGCAGCTTTACTATTTATTTAATTTGAAAAGTAACCTATAAATATTTGTATTCCCTTAGTATTAGTAAACTACACGCAGAAGACCTTATGTGTTACATTATTAATTATAAGATACTTCAAGTTGTAATTAATTTTTGAATGAATAATTTAGTCTATAAGTTGAAAAAATCAAATTTTTAAAAGTTACAGATTATTACAGGACTGTACAAATATTGAAATATTTATAGATTATTTTTTTTGTAATTTTTATTTTACCTTACCTATTTTGTCCAATCCAGTAAGATACGTTGAAAGTATTAAAGGTTTGTAATTTATATTTTAAATAAAAGTTGTTAGCACTTTATATGTGTAATTGATACATCACGTTTATAGGGAAAAAATTCCGTAAATTGGTACTTACTTTCAGTCAACTGATTTTGACCAAAATCTTATTGCCTGGTCTTATCTTAGAACTTTAAAAACTGAATATTAAGTTTGAACTTTCTACGACAAAAAAAAAAACATCACTTCTAAAAACCACATTTTCAGATTCTGGGGACCTCGAAATATGGTTTCCAGTGAATACTCGTTATCAAGTATTTGATACGATTGCAATATCATTCCATTTATCCAGCGGTAAGATACAAGAGAAAAGAGAATTCAACCACTTTATTGATTGTATAATTTTTTTTTTTTTTCTACAATTTTTACCTTTTCTTACTCCTAGTAAGAAGAGGAAGTATTGTAATCGTGTCAAATTTTGGACATTGAGTTTTCACTGGAAATATCCGTTTTGAGGTCCCCTGAGTCCAAAAAAGTGGGTTTTAGCAAATGGTCTATATATATATATATGTGAACAGCATAGCTCAAAAACGAAAAATCGTTAGAAGTTCAAACTTAATATTTAACGTTTAGGTATCACCATGGGATCCTGACGTGCTTTATGTGTCAATATTCCTCAACCGGAAGTACCACTTTACTAGTTGTTTTCTTACGTTTTTGCAATTTTCTCAATAATGGCTCCGGAGATTTTCTTTAAATTCGCTATATCAACTACACATACAAAGAGCTACAACTTTTATTTGAAACATTTCTCCAGAAAAATTCATTTAAGGGCACTTCGGGGGGAGGGGTGGGGTTAGGTTTTCATCTTAACTGCTGTTTCAGTATATTAGACAATTCTGTCATCTAAATAATGTTAATTAGAATTAAATATTTGTTGAAATTCCGAGTTTGAAAAAAAATAGATAACCGGAAGTGCGTTTTGTTTTGACACTTTACTAAATGATTCGTTCAATTTTTTTCGGCGATTTTCTGCAAAACTGGCTCTGACATTTTCTTGAAACTTCGTATACAAAAAAAACATGCCAAGATCTACATCTTTTATTTAAGACATTCTTTGGAAAAATTCATTTAAGGCACTTTTAGGGGAGGGGTGGGTTACAGCTTCCCCTAAAGTGGTATCATAGTTGATTATACAATTCTATCATCCAAACACAATTAACTAGAAATAAATAGATTGCCCAAAATTCCAAGTTTTAAGAAAATTCGTAAACCGGAAGTGCGCTTATACTAAACAACTTTTTCAGTTTTCGACGAATTTCGTTATATTTGGTACACAAACTATAAAATTTGTCAATTATAATTTTGAGAACGGGAGGAAAAGAAAGTTGTGTGAGTGTTTCACACCAGATTTTTTTTTATTAATTTTGAATGGGTCATTTTATAAGATTGAAATAAGAACAGAACAAAAAAGGATTCGCTAAAAAAAAAATTAATCGTTTTTATAATAAGTGAACCTCAAAACACGTTTCTATGGATACTCAGTTTTAAAAATTTAATATGATCGTAATACTTCCTCCTGCTGCAGTAGTATGAATAATATTTTTTATTTATATAGATTTTAATTTGTACTTAATTGTATTTAATTAACTAATTTGTTTGTTTGTTTGTTTGTGTTGCAGGTGAGTCTCATTCACTTTTCGTTAGAATAACACTTCATCTATGATTAACTATGATTGATTGCGGTAAGTTTGGTATTTCTTTTGTTAAAGAAGAAGTAAGTAAGTTTGCATTGACGCAAATGTTGTCTTCTCTTAATATCTTCATCATTAATTCGTTAATGGGCAATCTTTATATTCATTTTATTTTTAGAACAATTAATATGTAGCCATAAAATTAGTTAATTGAGTTTTAAGGCTGGCTGTAATGTGATTTTTTTTTTACTTTCTCTTACTCCTAGTAAGAGGAAGTATTGTAATCGTGTCAAATTTTCGATATCGAGTTTTCACCGAAAATATCCGTTTTGAGGTCCTTGAGTTTTCAAAAAGTGGTTTTTAGCAAATGGTTTTTGTGTGATTGCGCGCGCGTGTCTGTGTGTCTGTTCTGCATGTGAAGAGATAGCTCAAAAACGAAAAACTGTAGAAAGTTCAAACTTCATATTCCGGTTAGGTATCACTATGGGATCTGACAGTACGTAATATGTCAAACTTCCTCAACCGGAAGTACCACTTTACTAGCTGTTTTTTTTTTAGCTTTTTGCAATTTTCTCGAAAAAGACCCCAACGATTTTCTTGGAATGTTGTACATCAACTACACATACAAAGAGCTACAACATTTATTTGAAACATTTTTCCGGAAAAATTCATTTAAGGGCGCTTTTGGGGGAGGGGCGGGGGTTACGGTTTCCTCTAAAATGCTTTTTCAGTTTATTAGACAATTCTTTCATCCAAATAATATTAATTAGAATTAGATGTGTTGTACAAATTCTGAGTTTGAAAAAAATCTGATGACCGGAAGTGCGTTTACTTTACCACTTTACTAAATGATTTTTTTTCACATTTTTGCGATTTTCTCAAAAACATGGCTCCGACGATTTTCTTGAAACTTCGTATATAATCTAGCATACAAAGATTCCTCGGGGTAAACTATTTCTCTGGGAAAATTCATTAAAGGGAACTTTTAGGGGGTGGAGGGGCTATGTTTTTACTCTAAAGTGCTATCATAATGATTATACAATTCTATCATGCAAATAAAATTAATTAGCAATAAATAAATGGCCAAAATTCCGAGTTTCAAGAAAATTAGTTAGTTAACCGGAAGTGCGTTTTTACTGAACAGTTTTTTTCAGTTTTCGACGAATTTTATTAAATTTGGTACACTGGCTATATTATAAAATTTGTCAATTATAATTTTGAGAACTAGAGTACGAGAAAGTTGTGTGAGTGTTTCATACCAGATTTTTTTTTTTTGCATACATTAGAGTAACGTCGGAAATTTTCCCTCGACCGCTTGAGATGGATTCTTTTGACGTCAGAAGGTGTAGAAACTTGTATTGGCTGACACTAAAGTGGTTTACTTTGATTAGTATTTTCCGTATATACTCGTAATTTTAATGTGAGATAAATTACATTTACTGAAAAAGAAAGACCACTTATGACTAATTAAGTAAGTTTTAATTGTAATGGCAATATAAAGAAACTTTAAAAAAATAAATATATATTAGAGTTTGTTAAATTAAAAAAAAATTACCTTGACATTATTACTTACTTACAATATTAATATTCTTAAAGTTAGTTCATGAAGAGAAGCAAGAGAAGTTCATGAAGATAGTTAATAATTTCCTCTTCTAATTTATATTTATTTATTTACATCACGTCATCAGCGGCAAGACTCCAATACAGAGTTACAATATTGTAATAACAATAACTATAAAATCAAGCAAGCTACAACAATATAAAAAAAAACAAAGAGTTAAACGTTAAACAATTCAAACAAACAAAAATAGGTATTTGTGGAATTGTTATTATATTCCATTTCTTAGAAATTCTCTATAAAATAATTATCTTAATTAGTTATAATTAAAAGGAACAAAGTGGGAAAGTGATTTGTGCAGTTAGCGTCATTTGTAGTTAATATGAAATGAGAGCAGTTTCGGCCTGTCAAATATATATATATATATAGAAAGAGAGAATATCATTTTGTGGGAACTTTTTCCACGCGCTGCTAACGCAACCACTAACGCGAACATGCCCTTCAAAGTGGTCATATATGAATAGTCCAATTTCATTTTTTAAGTTCATATTAAGGAACATCACTTGTTTCAGTGATCCGATTCGTATTCGTTAACATTACCACTTTTTGTGGTAGTGACTATATATGAATAGCTACAGTTCACAATCGGCAGCGATACTCCATATCACAGTTTGTTAATTTTTTTAAATTTATTTATTTATTTTAATTTATCTTTTTTATTTTTTTATTTAAAGTTAGTTTAATTTAAATAAAAAATTTATGACAGACCACATTTCTCTCTCTGTCTCTCTGGCCGGAAATGGTTCTTCTCTTTCACAACACAAACATCTCATTAAAATTATAGAGATGTTTAAAACTTGCACAGTCCTTGTGTTACCCTCCAAGTTTAGGTTACATTTCATTTTAATTACCACAGAAAAGTTATGTTAATATTCTGTAAATTTTGTAGTCTATATGACATTATTTTTAGTTCATAGCTGTGGGCAAGCTTTTTAAAAAATTTAAATATTAACATGTAAAAATCTTCAGCAGCTTTTGCACAACAAAGCTGGAAACCAAAAACATGCTCTAGAATTCGAAATAATAATAAATTGTTTAAAATAAAATATATTATAAAATTATCAGGATAAACATTGAACTTTTTATAGTAATTGATTAATGGTTTTAGCTCTTATTCATTTATGAATTCCTGTTAAAAGAAAAATCAATATTTAGTTATGTTGAAAGTAAAAGATTGTAAACGTAATCGTAGTAACTTTGAAAGCATTTGTAAGTTTATTTTCTGAATATTTTATAAGGCAAAAATAAATAACCATGTTAGTTTTTCGCTGTGTATTTCCACAAACAAAAGTTATTTTCTACTATATATATATATCGACAAATCGATTTTGTCACACTTAAGATATCCTAAAATATAAAACTTCTTGAAGTTAGTTCAAGTCTTATTCAAGTTTATAAAACATTATTCTAACATAAAAAGGATGAATTCTTCAATTATTACTTTCTATTGGTGTTAAAAAAAAAAAGGAAATATTACGATCTTGTCAAATTTTTGAAATTCAGATTACAATAGAAATAGATGAAAACATATACTTGAGTTCAGGTTTTTGAACGAGAGTTGTTTTAAAAGGATTTTATATCGAGTTAATTTTTTCCCCCACTACAACAGTTAAAACTATCTTAAAAAAGGATATAAATACCTATATGAAGAATGTATGGTAATCTCTAAGGATGCTGTCCATTGAAAAGAGGGGAAGGTGTAGAACATTACATTAAAGTTAAACAAAATTATATTAATTTATTGTTAAATTGATTTTAAGATGTTTTAATTTTAGAACTTTTACTTTATTTTTAATATTATTTATATATTTTATTAATTTCATCTTAAGTTTAAAATTTGTTTAACTGAAAAGTGGCAACACTGTTTACTAGTGAATTAAAATAAAAAACAGTGTTGCCTTTTCCACTCAAATATATTTTAAACTAAAATTGCTATAATTGCTAAAATTTATTAGTAATTATTTGTTTTCCTACTCTTGATGGGCAGATAGAAATTTTGCGATCTATTTACACCATCATAAGTAGAAAAACAAGAAATTAATTATCCCAGCAAATTAGATTAGTTCATATATTTTTATAATATTGAAATAATGTATAGGACGTTTTAAAATTAAACATTTGTTTTGACATTTTAAAATGAATTAAATATCAGAAAACATAATATAAAATTTTGCTTAAATTAAACCTAACGTTAACATCCATAGTTTTAATTGTTGTAGAGAAAATATTATATTTAACGTGTGAGTAAATTCCTTTTCCAACTCTCGTTCAGGATATACTTGAATTCGATTTTGTAAAAGTGGCACTTAACAATTAAATTAATTAACTACTTTAAGTTTTGTACATAATATGAGATGCTTGTCTTCCTATTAGCTTTTAGCAGCTGGTGTCTCACAGGGAAGTACCCTTGCTCCCATTCTTTTCACAATATATACTGCCGATATTCTAACCAATCCGAACACTCATACCTTTACTTACGCAGATGACACAGCCATTCTTTCCCCACATCCCGATCCTGTCCTAAGCACACGTAACCTTCAGCAACATTTGCAATCCCTAGAGAAATGGTTTTGCAGATGGAGAATGAAGGTTAACGTCCAAAAAAGCAAAAATATAACGTTCACTCTAAGACGTGCCATTTGTCCTCCAGTTCATATGAACCACATCTTATTACCATGCGTTGATACAATTAAATATCTAGGACTCTATATAGACAAACGCCTGACATGGAACCCACATACAAGACTGAAACGAAACGATGTAAAAAAACGTTACAGCCTGCTCAAGCGATTACTAGACAGACGCTCAAAACTAACTTTAAACAACAAATTACTTATCTACAATCTCCTATTAAAACCAATTTGGACTTACGGACTCGAGTTATGGGGCTCAACCAAGCGTTCCAAAACATCCACCGCCTCCAAACCCTGCAATCCAAAATACTCCGTTGTATAACCAATGCTCCATTTTACGTTTTCTAAGCTGACAATACATTCCGATCTCCAGATTCCATTTATAAGTGACCTGGTCCAAATACGATACCGCAAATTTCACACCCGTCTCGTACATCATCACAATCCATTAATTCACCAACTTTCCTCAGCAGCCATACCAGATAACCCTCCTCGATGACTGAGGCGGCAGTGGCCTCGTGATTTCTTATAAGGGCGCAGCGAAATAATGTGGAAGTTCACCACTGGGTGATCTCTCCATTCCCGTGATTGTAAGTCATCTTATTTACTTGTTGCTGGTTACGCAAGCGTACCAGTAGTTGTAAATTTTCAAATAAATAAATAAAAAAAAAATATGACATGCGATCAAAAATACCTAAAAAAAATACGCAATGGGATCCAACAATATGTTTTACGATCCAAAGTGTTATTTTACAGAACGTTTATATTTCAGTATGTAGTGGGGATATTTAGTGTTGTAACTACCATCACTGTTTCCAATGGAGAGTTTGACCACTATTATGCATTATGGGGAGGATATTAAGTTGAGGAGAGGCCGTTTCTTATGGTGTTAGGTTTTCTCTGTCAGAACATCTGGTATAGTATTTAACGATTTTTTTTTCTAAAACTTAGCCAATAATTACTGTAAATTACTGTACGGGTAATATGGACGTAAGAGCAATTTAAACTGACATGTCTCTTTTCTTAAACCTTAGTATTTTTTGCTTGACAATAACCGCAGGAGATACCTGAAAGATCACTTACGTAATATAGTATGTAAATCAATCACTTTTATCTGAAACATTTTCTGAGGGGTTTCTGAGGAACTGACTTTATCCGTAATTCTAAATTTCCATTTCTGATTTTCTTGTGATTGATCAAGAGGCTGGCTGGTTAATCTTCATTGTAGTCTATCTTATGTCTTCAGAACCAACAAGTATAAGCACGATTCTCCCCCATCTATATTTTTAATGTATTATATTAAATTCCAAATTTAAAGACAATTTTTCATTTACAATTATTGTAATTGTTGCAATAAGGAGGAAGTTGTGTGAGTGTTTCACACCAGCTGTTTAGAAATATTAAATTATGGTTTTCCTTAATATATTTATTGACTCGGCTTGTTTGCGGTTAGGTATTATTCCCTCCTACGGTGGAATGTTATTGGATTCCTCTCCATCCCAAGTCTGATATAGAATTGCAAATGGTTAACCATTTGTGGTGAATATTATATTTACAAAGTACCCACAGACTAATATAAATTACCATTTCACATAAAACCTCTATGTTGATGAGAAAACCTAGGTTCAACGTTAAAATATGTGACAAGTCATTTATTTAATTTAATTTATCACCGGTGGCGGCGGCGGCGGGGGAGGGATTCATTCGCCCTGTTGTTTTTTTGAAACATTCATATATACATATATATATTTTAGTAAGAGTTAATCAACTGTTTAATGCTTGGACATTTTTACAGTAAATATGTCGTCAAAAAAAAAAAATGCATTAATTAAATTAGGAATGATTATTCCAAAAGGTTTGCTATATGGCAGATGGACATCGATTCCTCCAAATTCAATAAAAAGATAAGGCCGAGTTCACAATTTTAATTTCTTTTATTGCTACTGCGTCTCAGATTTTCGAAATTTAGTTTTCACCCGGTTTTAATGTAAAATCTATATAAATATCTATAAAATTTATAGTAAATATCTCCTTCCCTTTAAACACTTAGAGATATCCAAACTAATTCACCATCATGACATAAACAAGATTTTAATCAGAGAGAGATTAGATTCTAACGGGGGAATTGGCTCTTCA